>JACXGI010008409.1:17639-33705 GCA_016801175.1 Esox masquinongy | reverse complement strand
TTATCACAAAATGGACAAACACCTTGCACCAAAAGTTTTAAAGATCATCAAAGCAACATTGGGCATGATTCTGGAAAACGTTGTTGGGGCTATTCTCCACAAAGCATGCATCGGTTGTGAAGTGGACCACCCGAGCCAGAGAAGACATTCTTGTCTCGATCCTCCTGATTATTTTTTTGAGACCCATTATGATGACATCATAGAGACAGTTTTAACACCGCGACTGAATCATGTGTTGGTCAAGGCTTTGAACGCATCAGGGTTTCATGCACCGCTTACCGATGTTCACGTGGCCGCTGAGAACTTTCTGCATGACCTCAAATTGGAGCCGAACATCACACAGAGACTGAGTGAGAACAGGGATGAATGCATGGATAAATTTAATGAGGATGCAGTATGCGACGCAGTGGTGTCTTGGTGCGACGAAAGCAAAGAATCTGCTGTCTAAGGATGGATAACTTCAGTTGTCGTGTTTACATCTATATAAACAAATCCTATGTGGGTTTAGCGATTAAACAGTTGATGCACAAAGCTATCAAGACCAGTGTTGATGGTTGTAGACCTTTTAATAACTGAGACCATGTCAGTATAAAACATTTTAATAATCTGAACAAGCATATGGAAACGGTCAGGAACACATCTGATGATTGGCGGCAATTGTTGTCGAACAGTGTTGAATCAACGGCTCTAAACAACTTCATGTATAAACTTCTAACATTTTCAAATGTTGACAACAAAGACTTTAAAATTGGGCATCTGTTATGTTTGTTTACGTATGTAACAGATGTTTGTGTGATAAAATTGCTGAATAATGATGCTGTGGATGTAGATTGTATTTCTAAATTGTTTACAGATTTTTTAACCAGCAGAAATCTGAATGTTTGTGTAACTTTTCTGAATTTCTTTGGATGATGTGTATTTCGAAAACTCAAATAAAACGATGTTAAACATGTATTACTTCTCATTATTGCCCGAATGCTCTACGATGTCCGAACAGGTTTTGAAAAGTATTTACTATGACCCCGCAAACCCTGGTGCTTATGCGGATAGAGAGGGTTTGAAACGAGCGTACTTGGAGAAAACCGGGGAGATCCTCAAAAATGGCGAGGCGGATGACTGGCTACTTGCCCAGGATACATACACGCTACACAGGCCTGTAGCTATACATTTTCAAAGAAAAAGAGTAATTGTTCATGATATAAATTCAGAATTTCAGCTGTATTTGGTTGACATGAGTGCTTATAGTGCGGAAAACGATCATGCTTGTGGAAAAACACCATGCTACATCCCCATTGTAAACATGGAAGTTTATACCGGTTGTATGACATCTGTTGCACCAATTGTCTGGGTTATAACATTGCTGGACCCTGGCACCGCTTTGTTGAACACCAAACATCTTGCCGCTGACACAACACATTTATTGCCTGGGTATTTAACATTCCGGAACCCTAAGACCCATTTGTTAAACATCAAACATAGCGCACCTGTTATAACACTCGTCCGGGTGCTTATCAGTCGTTGTAAAACATCAAACATGGACACATCAATGCAATCATAAATCACAAAGTCACCGGACATACATACGTCATTCCGGAAGTCCCGCCCTAACACACGTCATACAGGAAGTCCATACGTCACACTGGAAGTCCCGCCCAGCAAACCGGATGTCCCGCCCACCTGTCACATCAATCTGGAAGCCCCGCCCACTAGGGTCATAAATCACCATTCTGACACAATATGCCCTACATTTACTACTATGGTGATACTAAAGGATATAGACTGGGTATCATACAGCCCTTTCATTACTGCAGTATCCAGGATCCCAATCATGTTTGATGACAACAGTCTAAAATATGTGAACTTTCCCCCTGGTCTTGGAATTCCCTCCAGGTCAACTTAAAACTCCAGGACCTGGTGTCCCTAGAAGAGTTGAAATGACAAACAGATGAACTGGTTATTGAGACATATAGATGTTTGTAGTTACCACACATCACATCGTGCTACTTTACACTCACACACTACACAAATGCCTGTATGCACGCACACACACACACACACACACACACACACACACACACACATACACGCACACACACGCACATACACACACACATACACACGCACACATATACAGTTGCCAGTGTGTTTTTTTCTTCTGTTTGTCGATTGTCCATTAGTAAAGACTATATTTCAGTCCCCCATTTCCAGTGGAGTCTCTTGCTAGAATTTGTCATCACCAGTTAAATAAAGGTTATCTAAAAATAAATTAAATAGTTTAGTAAGTACACTTGATTATCTTTATACCCTATTTCCTTGCAGGAGACAAACATACTTCCCCCGCAAAATCATATTGATTTGCTCCAATTACAGTGGGTTCTGATTACTATATGCTGCCACCTAGTGTACAGAATGTGCAACTTATATTACAGGTGGGATTTAGCATATCCTACTGTACCTGGAAGTTGACACAGCTTGGTACCAATAATTAACTACATTCATTTTTTTTTAACATCTATCATGTACGTGGGTTTTTTTACTAACTGTCCATGGAACATAATAAGGAGAAGCCACTGTGTAACCTTCCACTGAGGACTGAAAAACCTCTGCAGTAACGAGACCATCAGCCATGTCAATAAGGTTAACTGGTCCCCCTTGTCCTATCCTACAGCATCTATTACAGCTGTCAGTCAAGCGGACATTCATCACAGGGCCTGTCAGTTAACTTGGTGCAGGCTAGGGAAAGTCCTCCCCCATCCTTCCATCCATCCAACCTGCTGTGTGTCATTGGATGGACCTCATCTTCACTACTACATACCACCAATCAGTGATACTCCACCACAAAGACAGACAGGCAGAGATTCAGACAGACAGTGTCTGGCATACAGACAGACAGACAGGCAGACAGACAGACAGACAGGTAGACAGGCAGACAGACAGACAGACAGTCAGACAGTGAAAGAACAGTGACAGACAGAGAGACAGATAGTGATCCATCCCTGACACCGAGACAATGTTTCTCAACGTGTCACTTCCTGCCCTGGCCATTGTGTCAGTCACACACTGCTGTCCAGTTAGTCAGGGTCCAATTTCTGCACCCTTTTATGTCCCCATTTTATTCCAAGTTAAAGGACTTTATGGGCACAGGAAACCTTTTCCTTACATTGTCAGAGCAAGTGGAAAATAATAATAATAAAAAAAAGTAAAATTAAATCTAAAAAAATCTGAAATTGTCTCTTTCCTCCCATCACCCTTTGTAAAGGTGCACGAGGGGGACAGGCTAAAGTGTAGAAATGGCTGCAGGTGATTCTGGAGAAGAAGATCTTATCTGTTGTTAACAGAGGAATGACACCTTAATGGAACTCAAGGCTAGCAATTACCCAAAGGTTCCCCTCCCTCTCCACCCCCCCCCAACTCAGTCATTGCAGACAAATTAAGATTGATGACACTGATACCTTTACGATATCACGTGTTCTGACAGAGTGTTAGAAAATAAATTAGTGCAATTTTTTACGTGTTAGCATCCAGAATGTGTCCTGTACAAAAGACCATAGATGGATCTCAGTGTAGGTTTTATCCGCCACTAAAATAGGGGATCATGCGCTTCTGCCACTTTAGCAGCCATTGTGCGTCCATGTAACTGGTCAAATGCAAACTCTTCATTAAGACAATGGGGCCGATCAAGAGGAACATAATGACTGCAGGCAACATCCGAATGATTGATCCTCAATCCCCTTACATGGTCAATAACGACTTGTGATTCTTTTTCCATCAGTCTCAGTTGGTCCATGACACATGGCAGTTTGGGTTCTGTTCATCACCTCAAATGCTTGAATATCAGTGGCCTAGTCTCTCATTCAACTTTTTGCCAAAATGAAAGACATGACAGATTATCCAACTTTTAACAGTTGATGGTGTAAAACTGCAAAACCAGAGGAAAACGTCAAAACTTCACCTAGTTATCTCAGGCTAGGTACGTATGACCCGTAAAGCTTATGCTTACCTAGTTAACTCCTCAAACCAGGATGTCCAGAATATGTGATGTTCTGTGATTCAGAACACACTGTCTGGTAACCCAGTATCTAAGGCATGGAGTGGGATAGGGGAACAACATGTTGCTATGTGGACAACACACACACACACACACACACACACAAACACTTGGCCCTGCGCTCACACACTTCAGGGTGAACGTGGAACACTGAGATGGGAGATAAGGATTATGATGAACAGGCAGCAGAGGATCAGGACATCATCTAGCTGAGTGCGACCTTATGCTGGCCTTATGGGCGATATAAGCCCGTAAGCTGTGTGTAAATACCTGAAACATATCACGCTGGACCGCGCCGATGCACCCCTGTAGCTGTGTGTCAGCGAGCCCATGAGGAAGAGGAATTTTCGTCCTCCACACCACACCTGTACACCCCTCAGATCATGTTCCCAGAGGGGTTTATATATACGGGGCATCCCTTGCCCTGTCCTGCCTCCCCCCCGCCCCCCCCTGTTCTCCTGCCCCCCCCCCCCCCCCCCCCCCGAGCCCTGCAGCCACAGATAGGTGTCTGGATCACAGGGCAGGTAAGTTGGTACCGGGGGCAGATAGGGTTTCACAGGTCCCATAGTCCTCACTCTAATCCTATCACACAGGAGGAGTGGCCGGATCTCCAGGGTCTGCACTGATCCCCTGCCTTATCTGACCTGGCCGGAGGAGATGGAGCAGGAAGCGATCATCGCTGATGGCCTCCTGGTTTCATTCAGTCACCGTTTGCCCACCACACTACCAAGCTGTTATCTAAAAGATAGTGAATATCCAGAGGACAGGGACATTTATCCACAGTCAGCCGTCACGCTGTAATGGTAATGTCTGCTAGTTTCACGCAGCAGGAAAATGACCCTGCACGAGCAGGCAACAGGAATTGTGTGGATTATAACGGATGGACATATTTTGGTTCCATAAGTACAAAACAAGTCTCACATTCTTCAGAGGAAATGACTCACTTTATAACCGGACAAGGACACAGAGAGACAGAGAGAGAGAGACAGACAGAGAAACAAAGAGACAGAGGGAGACACTGCGTCTGCAGAGAGACACTGGTAAGTAACATTGTGAAACACCTTCTAAGGGTTCAGGAATCTACCAGCAGGTTGTAGCATTAATCCAAGATTGCCGTGCATTTATACTGTTTACAATATGCTGGCTTCCTATTGGGCGAATCCACATGAAAGGACGTTGAGCTGAGGTCTACTCAGCATGGACCTCTCAAAAATAATCAAGCCCATGTACTCACCTAATGGCAGGTTATAGGTCATACAGGCAACACAACTTTGACATCACCGAAATCTTAGCCTAAAGCCCAAGTCAAACTTTAACATCGCATTAGCCAAAATCTAAGTCTGTCCCTGCTGGGCAGTTAACATGGTCCTGAATTCATCATTGTGAAACACAATTATTAATAAACATTCATCAAGAAGCATGCACAAAGTTTATCAACACATAATGCATACTTTTTAATTTCTATTTTTACATAATTGAACAGACACCCTTACTTAGAGTGCATACATTTTCATAATTTTTTTTACACTGGATCCCATTGGGAGTCAAATCCACATCTCTGGCATTGCAAGGACCTTGCTCTAATAACTGAGCCACACAGGACCACTGCCAAAATGTTTTAACACGACAATGTACCCAGGCTTCTTTCCAAACACTACCTGTCCCACTCCTGAGGGTCTGAGCTCCTCAAGGAGAAGTGGTTCCTTTGATGGGTGTTGGAAGGTGTCGCGGGCCGTTGAGAGGTAAAGGGAGCGTTGCGGATGAAGGACGCTGGAAAGGATGGGCATGTACCGACAGACCAAAACCCTGAGTGATGGCGATGAGACAGGAGGATCATGGGTAATAGGAAACCTTCTCGCTCCCTTTTATCTTCCGTCAACACAGCCGTGCGAATCACAGCTGTGAGAGACGTCTTTTGATCTCGTCTCATCCTGAAAACCGTCTCACCATCACCTGCTGTGTTACATCTGGCCAACACAGTGTTACAGACTACGAGTTAGAATTGACACATATACGTTCTGTGTCTTCCAATGGGAGGCACGAATATATTCTGCAAGTCTGAGACGTTAAACAAGGCTGTTGCTGAAAAGTAAATACCCAGACTAGAGGAAGAGGGCATGCTTTGAGATTAAATGCCCATGTGAACTTTTAAGATCTCTCCACGGTCTCTGTGTCCCAGCTTGTGGAATGACACAGCTTTAGGAAACATTACGTCTTTCCGCATTTCGGTTTCCCAGTCATTCCCAGTAATTTCCTGTCATTTCCAGTCATGGGAAAATGGCTGTGATGAGACTGGCTGCTCATCAATGACACATTTCCTGGGGGGTCTGCTTACAGGAAGTTACTTACCATTTCTCTATTATAAAACATTATATATAAATAGAAACAATTGTTGTGTTTTATGGGGTTGTTTCTACTACCAAGGGAAGTAAACTGGTTGGAATAACGCTCAGTCTCACCGCCAGAGGGCAGCAGTGAGTCATATTGACTCTCCCTTCGGAGCAGGCTGTGTTGTAATGGACATTGTGGTGGCTTTGTCCCCTAGGGACAGAACCACAAAAATGCAATTCACACATAGTACAAATTAACACACTGTACATACAAATGTGTGTTGTTTGGCCAATCGATTCAGATCTTTTCATATACAATTTTGTTCATAGAAATTCTGAGTAAATCTCAGAATTTTTATGAAGCAAAATATTTCCTGCAGACTACAAGATCTGTTTTTCGGAAACTGCTTCACTGCCGGTCTCTGGTCCTTCCTCTAATAAAGCCATACATAATAGAACAGTAGATAGGCTGATGTCATAGAGCCCCTAAACATCAGAAGGGAGCAATTTTGCAGCCATCTCACCTGGGACCTCTTCTAAACCACTTACATGGTAGAAAGATAGAATATACATGGTAGAAGAAAACATTTTGATTGTAATTGTCTTTGGAAATCTGACTGGGAGAAGATTTTTCATTTGGCTGATGACTTTGTCATTTTGACGTCACCCAAACGATGCTCCACTCCGAGGAACTCCAACCATGTTATGCGTACAGACAGAAACTAAAAAGCCTGTCAGAAATGTGGTGAAGAAGTGGACTGACAAGGCCAATGCGTAGCTGACTGACTACCTTGACATGGCAGGCACATTTCATCCAGGACAACAATCCCAACATACACAACTACTCTGTCAACAGTTGCATAGAGATTGTGTATATGTTGTCTACCTGTCACACCACTATAAAACCAGGTGAAAGCCTCGGGACGTCTGATTTTGCATAATAAAATTCTGGGTATGTGTGACTTGACGTAATAAAAGTCTAGGTATGAGTTTCATTTATATTCCACTTTAACATTTCATTTATATTCCACTTTATGAAATGGACATTGGTAAACGCACTGTATTTTACACATTTGTTAAGAAAAGATTAAGCAGGCAGTGTAATTGTATTGTAAGTCTTTTAGATAAAGATGTTTGTTTAATGTCAGAAATTCATAAATACTGTCTATATATATATATATATATATATATATATATATATATATATATAATATATATATTATATTAATATATTATATATATATATATTATATATATTATATAATATATATATATATATTATATATATATATTATATATATATATATATTATATATATATATTATATATTATATATTATATAATATATATATATATAAATACTGTCTATATATATATATATATATATTATATATATATATATAAACAGAAAGGATTGGTAAAATGTAACAATAATTTTGTGATAGGAATGAAAGTAGAAGTAAAATGTGTAATCTGATATTAATTAAAAACCTTATGAAGTGTGCTAGTGCCATAGTGTACGTGACAAGACCGACCATACAGGAGGTACTTAAAGCAACACACCCAATCTTAGTCTTTAGTTTCCTGCATACAGCATAACCCTTCCTAACTGGGATTACAGTGTATTTATTGTATTCTAGCCAAAATAACATTTTACAAAGGCAGCCCATTTGTGATTGTGGTATTCTGACCAATCCAGACATCACTGAGAAATATCGGATTTGAAGAGATCTGATTTGATTTGCCAAAAGACCAGTTACTGTAAAGAAATAACTGGGCAGCCTGTGTGAATTAAGTCTTTGTTTCCTACGCACAATATCACACTGCCTGATAGAGAAGTTAAATAGCAGATGATGATGATGATGGTGACTTGAGCTGCGCTAAGGCAGGCAGCCCAATTCCAACCTGTTTTTTCCCATTAATGTATATTCCAACCAACCACGTGAGATATTTTCACGTCAGGTCTTCTCCGTAGAGCCGATCTGATTGGTCAAAAGTTCTGTCTGAATTTGAATGTGCTTCTGGATTCGCTGGCCTCTAATACATCATGATCTCCTTGGGGGCGTCCTCCGTGGGTCTCTGCTGTTGTTTTCTGTGCGTGTAGGCAGCGTGCTCATACAAGTAAATTATCAGGATGGCCAGCAGGCTCAGCACTATGTAGGGAAGCAGCAGGAAGTAGCCCACCTGGAACTCTGAGGTCTTGTCTGTCAGGTAGACGGCCGAACCGGCTCCGACGTCATTCTTGACCAGGTCCTCAGCCATGCTGGTCAGCTGGACGTTCACCGCATACAGGATCAGCACCATGAGACAGATGCATGCTGGGAGAAGAACATGTCAGGTGAGTTAACACTAACCCTGTCACTGACCAGGCTTAGTGAGTTAACACTAACCCTGTTACTGACCAGGCTTAGTGAGTTAACACTAACCCTGTTACTGACCAGGCTTAGTGAGTTAACACTAAACCTGTTACTGACCAGGCTTAGTGAGTTAACACTAAGCCTGGTTCTAATCATCATCATTTCCCCGGTGTTCTTTGTCCACGTTCTTGTGATTTTGCATTGACCGATTTGATGTGATTTTAAAGTGTCTTACCACTAACAGAGCTGCATGTGTAGACGCCAATGGGACCCATGTAGGTCTCATAGGGATTGCTGACACTGTTGTACAGCGTGATGAGAATGCTGCCGGCTGAGCAGAGCAGACACAGGGCCAGGAGACCAATGACCACGGCGTGGAGAATCTGAGGTGCTCCGCCTGTCTCCGCCAACTTCTCCAACACTAGGGAAAACAAAAAAAATTTCAGATTAGGGGCCAGATAGTCTAAACTACTTTTGTTACACGATCAAGTCACAATGTTCCTACGTTGTTGTTTCGGGATGCACCAGTGCCACTTTTTCACTGTCAATATGGCTTCCGAGTAGGCGACTACATTTTGACTACCTGCCCATACCGTGTAATCTCGTGCCGTTTTCATTTCGTTCACATGTGCTATGATTGCTGTAATTCTTGTACATGACTGAATTGTAACTCAAACCAGTTTTTTTGACAACTGTCTCAATCAGTGCCGGCCCTAGTCTTTTGGGGGCCCCCTCTCCCCGAGTTGTCCTGGGCACACTAGCAATCTGGGGCCCCCTGGCAGTTGGGGGCCCTAAGCGGCCGCTTATGTCGCTTATGCCTAGGGCCGGCCCTGGCTCATGCCTAGGGCCGGCCCTGGCTCATGCCTAGGGCCGTCCCCTGGCAGTCGGGGGCCCTAATCGGCCGCTTATGTTGCTTATGCCTAGGGCCGGCCCTGGCCCTAAGCGGCCGCTTATGCCTAGGGCCGACCCACAATATTTATCGAAGATTTAAAGTGGAACGTCCACTATTTCAGCAGCATTAAATCATATAAAAATATGTTCAAATACTCCATGGACACTCCGAGGTAGAGTAAGGGATTTGTGAAATTCTATAGCGATGCAGAATGGGGAAGTGCGTAGGTATTGGACAAACCTCACCGTGGGGAAAATTACAGATCTGACTAACTGACAATTTTCCTTGAAGTTCATACAGGGGTTTTCTTATTGTTTTTTGGTTAAAATCATAAAACACCACATGAATTGGCGCGTTTAGCTAGTTACCCTCCAACCAAAATATGATCAAAGTGGCACAAAGTCATATTGTTCTGGATATAATGTATAAAAAAATACAGTGAATGGAGGCCTCCTTTAAGAGCAGGCAGTAATGTAGTAATAATAATAAAAAAAATACTACCTTTAAATTCTTTATCGGCTCCAAACACTGGACATGAGCCTCTCCTAATTTCCCCACTGAAAAGCTGGTATTGTACAGTCGCAGTGCCATTGGTGAAACTGTCTTCGATTTCAGAGCAAGCCATTTTGGAAACGGCCCACTGGGTCGACATCCCGTATCCTAATATCCCCACTGATGTCGCGGTGATCCATGCACTCGCAAGGAAGTGCAGAGTCTTCTTGATGGAGGGCATTGTCTCGGATAGAGAAGTCAACTAGCTTTGCTGCTTCTGCAATTCTACAGTTTGGCTTCAATAACAGGGTAGACTACGGCTATCTGCTCTCCTCGGTCCCAACGACAGGAAAGGAGTTAGTGTGCCCTGGGAGAAGAGGTGTAGATGTGAGTGGAAAGGTAATAAAACCCGTCGATTATGAGGATGAACTTCGCTCCGGGTGGTTGTCGGGGAGTTGACTGCACATTCCCAAACGTCATAAACGGGAGAAATACACTGTCGACGGACGTCGTTACCGTGCCAACATCTACAAGGTGCACTATCATTCCCGTGTCAGCAGTACAGGTACTAAATGCCTCCGCAATACCCCACTGGCATGGTGTTTGATTCATAGACTATACAACTGTTACAGTGACAAGTCAAACACACCACCACCGGCTGTGGCGTCGGACCGGGGGGATAATGGGGTACTGAGGGCCCTAACGTGTAGAGGGGCCATTGAAAATGTTTGAATCTTGAATAAAGAGGAGAGGGGCCCTCAGAGACCACCTATGTACAGGGCCCAGAATTTCGTGCCACACCCCTGACAAGCGGCTGTACGGACTAACAGTTTCCTTGTTCTCCATTATAGTGTCTATTCTCCACCCTTTGCCGTCCATTATAGTGTGTCCTTTCCCACACGGATCCAAAGTCCCACTCTAGATAGAAACAGCTTGGTCTAAATGATGTCATGAACAAAGCGGATTAATGATTTACTCGTCCTACTGCAGTGAACCGCAATCAGCGTTTGAGTCACAGATACACAACACATACATACTGTAAACTTATACCAGTTGGTTATCAACTCACCCACTCTAGGTTTGGACAGTGAGATGAGCAGATGCTGTTGTAGCAACCCTAGAAAACACCCAACAACGTCCTGAATAGGCTCAGACTTTGTGACGTGCTGCTTAAACGCGTGACCCCAAAGGTTAAGGTGTGTGCTGAACAGTCGCCAAACCCAGGTTTAAATTCTGGTAGGGTTAGCCTAAATCCCAGGTTTAAATCCGGGTAGGTGCAGTCTGAATTTGTTAAGGTGGTGACAGACCTGGGAGAGCACCTGTGAGGTCATAGAAGAGGGGTGTACAAATGAGGGAATGAAAAAAAACACCTTATTTCGTGTTGACAAATATGTAATTCAAATATTTTGGGCTATTTGACAATATACAAATATACAATAGACAAAAATCATGTTTTTTATTGCTTTCATGTCAACATTTGTGGGTTGTCCTTGCTGCACAATAAATTATTATTTTTCAAGCAAAATACAAAGAGGCACATCTCTCCGGCTCTGATGTCGGCTATACCGTCCAGCCTCCAGGGTGTCATTGTACCCATGTTGTAATATAGCAATGCGCCAGGCGGCTCTCTCCTCTCGGTATACGGTGAGGAGAAAGCAAGGAATGCGAGCCCGGAGAGCGGGGAGTGGAGGAGCGGGGGTATTCGCTGACAGCACAGTTATTTTCAGATAAACAACATTCAGTGCTTTTGCGATGATGGGCAGGTCAGACTGAAATTTACCGTCTTGGTTACGGTATATGACTATCTCTAGGATATCTCCCGCTCGACGGAAATACTGGATTTTATGGTGAAACCGCCACGGTAAGAGAATTGGATGTTGAATGATTCCGTGTTGACTGTGATTATTTTTTCTTGTAATGGCTTATGATTTTTCATGCGAAATTCGGCAAGCTTGACATTTGACTTGTCCAATTAACATTTTTTACCGGCTCGTTGCGTTCGTTCTCGTTATAAAATCGATACTAGATTATTGATAAAGAATCCAACAGTATGTTACAAGTGTGAATTTAGCCTAACAGTGCAATTTTTTCTGTCATTATAATAATTGTAATTCCTTGGCAATAGCACACAGATAGGCTACATCGATTGTTAAATTAACTGATAGTGAGGCATGCTACCGTGCTATGAGTTGATATGAAAACATACTCATTGTAGGTTAGGGGAGCAAAGCTTTACTGAACGCTTTACTGAGCTTTATCATCCCTTACAACCCGCTAATTGATTCATTATTTCCTCCACACAGTTTATGAATTCCTTTTATTTGTTGCAAGCGTTAATCTGCTTCTATTTCCTGACGGCTGTGGGTTGCTCAATATGTTTCTTGAGGCTACTGTCTGCAACAGTAGAGACCGAGCGCCAGTTGAGACATGCTTTTCAGTCAGCTCTTGGTAGTCGTGTGTGCGCGCGCGCGCATTTTAACATTTAAATATGATTACGGTCACTTATTTCAAAACAATATGTACTACTAATACATATTGTTTTACATCCGGTTGCTTCACACATGGTTCAGCTCTGGCTTCAGTAATATAGGCCTACATTGCTTATTAGATGCTGCTTTTATGGGCCTTGAAGTGCCATTCAACACCCACGTTCACCTGAGCTCGCCCTGTTCACACCCCACAGTCATCCCGTCTAGAAGGATTCACCGAAAGCGAACGATAATAGATATAGTAAACACCGTCGACATTGCATGCATTCCCTGTAGCATGTAACCTTCCGTTGCGCTGTAGTAGTGAGAAGATGAATTATTTCCGTTGAGTAAAATCATCCGAAAGACGTATTTTCTACGTTTATTCAACGTATTTTCGTGGAGGAATAGGTCTTGTCAACGCCTTTTCAATGTCTTTTGGTCTGGGGGCACAGTGTTGGGTGTGACGGCCATTGTCTCATGATGCTGTATCACATTTCCGGCGCTTATACATTTAACTATCTCCAGTTAATTTATGTGTAAATGATTAAATGTATATTTTCTTTCTATCTACACGTAATACCACATAATGACAAAGCATTTTTTAATAATTGTCAGTTTATTGAAAATTAAACACTGAACTATCTAATGTATGTAATTATTCAGACCCACTACCATGACACTCAAAATTGTGCTCAGATGCATCCTGTGTGCTTTGATCTGATGTCTCTAGAGCTTAATTGCAGTCCATCTGTGGCGAATTCCCTTGATTGATTTAGAATGGCACACACCTGTCTCTACAAGGTCCCACACTTCACTGTACATGTCAGAACAATAATCAAGCCACAACATCCAAGGAACTCTGTAGAACACCAAGATATTTTTGCGTTGAAGGGTAGGGAATGGTTTAAAAAAAATGCTAAAGCTTTGGCCAGAAAACCAAGTGCTACGTCTTGTGAAAAGGTACCACCCATCATCTGGGTAATACCATCCTTACAGTGAAGCATGGTGGTGGGAGCATCAAGCTGTAGGGATGCTTCTCAGTAGCAGTGACTGGGAGACAATTACAAACTTTGTTTGAGGATTTGATATGTTTTTCTTTTGGAGAAATTCATTACAAAAATAAACAAATACATTAAAAAAAAAGAACATTGAAATACGCTACTAAGTTAGCATTTCCTGCTGTGCATACAAAATTCTGCAAAAAAGTTTAATCCAATCAAGATAAGTCGTGCATTACATGTAGTGAGGTCCTTTTCAGGGAAATATTGGTATATGTTGGGTGTTTCTGCTGAGGCAAAGAGTGCAGTGACTCCACGTTGGGATTGATTCAAATCCACCAAGACAATTTTTACACTTTTCCAAAGTACAATAAACATCCTGCATTTGGACAGTGTCTTTACTTTCCATATCATGTTCCGTAAACATATGCCTTTAAAGGTTTGGCAGTAGTTGTTGTTTTTTTATACAGAATTCAAAGACCAGTCTGGCAGTAGCTGCAGGTTTTTCTACGGTACCCAAAAAGAGTCTGACTTGTATTAACTCATACTTTAAAAAAATATATAATTTTGTATTTCACATAACAGTTCATAATTCTTGTTGCTGTTGCTTCTAATTGGGATGCAGCTTCTGTACCTCTGGTTGCAAACATAGAGGCAGCTCTTCCTTTCTTCCTGCCTCCCTGCTAGCTGGGTGGGAAAGCAGGACTAGACAGATTGGCTTTGTTTCGGCATAGAGGGTGATCGTGGTGAGCTGACTCATAATGTAGGTACAGCTACAACTCTATTTGAAGCTTCTCCACTTCCTAGTTAGGGGAAAGAAACAAGTAAATCGCTGTTACGGCATGTCAATTACAGGGCTAACGCCTTTCCTAACCCACAGTTTACGTCAGAAAAGTGTAGAGAGTAACAAGAAATAAAACATTCTGAGAATTTGAGTGGGGTTTGGATGTAGAACATCAAGCTTACACAAGCTAGGACATTCCAAAGAAAGATGGATTTGAATGGTGGGTGTTTGAAGAAAACTGTAGATTGAGTATATCACAAGAATCTTGTCCTGTCACTTGTAAAGGGCGAAAACCATTTGTTCCTCTCTCGCCTTAATGGTAATTGCTCCACCTCCGTCTCTGCATGTGATAGCTGACAAACTGTGTTGCAACTATGGGCCTGTTTGTGCTTGTGGCTTGTGTCTCAGCGTGAATTTTAGATTGTGGAATGATTGGTTTGGTACTGCGATGATAACTTGTAGTAAGTCAACTGAGATGAGAATGTGTTGTTCTAGGCTATGAATTCTTTTTTTGGCAAAAACTTCATTAAAGTTCCAGGCCTCCGGCTACTGAAGAACAGAAACAGATTGAGACCAAGGAAAGCAAAACATGTGTCCAAAATGAAATTCTTCTCCCTAGTGCTCTTTTTTTTTTTACTAGACTGCATCTGTTAGTGCACTGTAAAGGGAATAGGATGCCATTTGGGACCTGATCAGAACAGGAGTTAGTGAGCACTTACAGTAACCGTGATGCTTCCTGCATCCTGTTGGAGGCCCCTTGACAGGAAAACCCCCTACGCTGTCCCCTTCATAGAGAGCCCCCCCCCCCAACACACACACAGAAGCAACCGGTCCCAATTTCCTCCCTGACCCATCCCTTTGCCCTGAAGGGAGTGAAATGTTCGTCTGCCATACTGCCCGCTGCCAAAAGTTCTGCTTGATTCTACATGTACAATCGGTTTGTATATTACTGCCGGCATACTGTTCAGAGTTACTAAGTAGTGCAAATGCTCCTGGTGTGCCTGAGCCATAATGCTACGTAGCTGTGCACCTGCAAGTCGTCGGCGTTGTGATGGGAGCTCCCCCGACACACAGCTGATACCTCTCCAGGCTCTTCAGATGTGTAAAGATCAGATTCAACTGGGGGTCAGGACTCAGGGGGAGAGGAAGCAAACTGGACCTGGGGTGTGTCACCATCTGAGAGAGAGGCCACAGGCCACAATAACCAAACCCAGGGGAAGCGTCTCCTTCTGGGTACATTCTTAGGTTCAGCGGCTCACACTTTGGCTTCTGTTACGGAACACACAAGCTAACAGACGCTCACTATCTCTCACTGCTGGGGAAATCAAACGCACTGGTTCCAGCTGATTGGAAGGACCACATATTAGACTGGTGTGTGCTTCATGTGCAACTTTCTCATGTCTGAGCAATTATTTACTGTTTGTTTGCCGTCGGCTGCATTTTAAGTCTCTGCAAGGCCGCTGGCCTGAGGAAACGGCTGTACCGAGATTGGCAGGGAGGTGGGGAGAGGGGGAGGAATGGAGGGAGGGACTAAGGTGTATGTGCTAAAAGACAACAGAACTTGTCAACCACTCGTTATAAGTAACAGCAGTCTCTTTCTGTTTATTCACACTGAGGTTACTGCTTAGGTAAACATATGGTGGGAAGCCACATAGAGTGATTTAATTAAGACTTAGTCAGAGTGTGTGCGTGTG
>JACXGI010008409.1:0-17539 GCA_016801175.1 Esox masquinongy | reverse complement strand
CTTCCCACTCATATTTCGGAGGAAATCCCAAGAAAAAGTGAGAAGTAACATGAAAGAATGTTGCACTGCCATGCTGGACATGCTCATGACTTTTAATAGTACATATTAAACAAGTACATAGCTCTGACAGTTGGGTGGAAATGGAAACATGCATGTGAACATTGTTTAAGACGATTTTCATCTCATGACATCTCACATGTTGTTTTGCCAATGAGTCATGTACACAATCATGTTATTACAAATCAGTAGAGACTGGAGATATGGTACAGAATTTGAGAATTTGTCAAAAATGCTATGGTTTCGTTATTTTTTTCAAGAAGACCAAGATTTAGATTTAAAAAAAATATTTTTTAAGAAAAAAAATTGCATGTCAGTGTAGGTACCAATGGATATTACTGATTTTTTTAGGCGCTTTGGTGATATTCACACAACTATCTGGTAATTTTTCACCACTCTTAGTACAGAAAACACAACAGATCATCTAGAAAGACATGTTTCACATTGAAATTCATTTTGTTCATACAAAGTTGTTTTCATAAGATTTTCTTCTCTACGCTCATTGTTTGTAATTGATCATCACTCAACCATACTATGTTCAGATTGAAATGTACAGAATCACCACCCTAAGGCAATATGTTTGCATGTGACCTCTGTGGGATTCAAACCCACAACCTTGGTGTTGGTAGTGTGAGCCACAACAGACCACTGCATTGCCTATGTACAATACTGTCATAAACAGGACATGATTGCCATCCATAGTAGTATCAAAAACTGGTAAGAATGTAACACTATAGACCAAATCATCACTGAGCAGGATAGACAGCAAGGCAGAGAAATAAATCAGAGAGCCTCTGAACAGGGTCAACACACTGAACTGCTGTGAACCATCACAAGTACATCTTTGTTGATAAAGCAGGCTTCTACCGAGCCAAAACTCAACCCACTTCTTGGGTCTTACAACACCTTGAGTTCCTCAATGATATTGTGTGAGATAATGTTTGGTTCCACCATTCAGAGGTGATTCAGGAATGGTTTTGGGCCAATTCCTGACCCTAGACCTGTTCCCATAATCTCCTTTTCATTTTGGAGATGGAAGGTCTATGACCGCCATTCCCATGAGCATGTCACACTCCTACAGCTCATGGAAAAGACATGTCATGACATCACTGGTGACCAATATCAGTTTTAGATTCGCCATGCCAAAAGATTGTTCCCGCAGTCCATGAAAAATGATAATATTCATTGTGTCGTAGACAAGATATCTTGGCCAAATGCCCAAAACAGTTTGATGCAAATTAGTGTAGTGTGCTGAACATTGACATTTCTTTTATTTATTTCTGATAGTATTTGGGACAATTGAATAGACAAAAAAAAATCATTTTTGCATCGATGACTTTAGAAGATGTCTTCATTGATCTCACTTTTGGTTATGGGATAGAAATTAGGCCACTGAACAGGAACAGCGCCACCAACAGCAGTGGTCACACACTGTAATTACAATGTAAAACGAAACAAACCAATCAAACCGAGCTTATTATTATTATAAAACATAAAACATTTTTGGTTGAGCAAGAGTTAAGGCGCGAAAGCGAACGAGATGGAAAGCGGGAGAGATGGAAAGAGAGAACAGAGAGAGATGGAGAGAGGACCACAGAGAGAGAGAGAGAGAGAGAGGAGAGAGAGGTTGGGTTAACGAACTGGGTTTTCAGGCCAGAGAACATGTCAGCCCAATTTGGCTATGTCCCTGCTGTGCAATGTCACTGAAAGCAGGGTGCGTCCCAGAACCAGATTAACTTTGTGATTACGTTGTGCTCTGGCCTCATTTAGAGGGAAGGAAAGTCAACACTGCAGGCTGTAAGACCAGCTGTGACCTGCTTCAACACACACACACACACACACACATACTGTACACCTGAATGAATAGAAAGAGCAAATATTTGCTTGTAAAGAAAGATTAAATGAATGCATCCATAAATACGGATTTAAGTCAGTTGTGTATCTACTTAGGCCTAAGTTTTTTACCCTGCGTGTCAGCCTAAACACACGGATGAAAACACGCCACGAACTCTCTCAAAATAAGGTTGTATTTTTCAAGTGTGTATTGTTCAAAGGAATGGCGCTTTTGATTTCGAACGGACTCAGTGGAATTGCGGCAAGTGTGTGACTTCATCACGATGATATTGTAAGAATGACCATAAAATTCCACTAGACCATAAAATATTGACGCAGAATGGGAGTCAACCCAAAGTTACTGGGATCCTCAGATGTTTCCACCCATGCGTTCCTATGTTCTTCTACTAATGTGAATAAGGTATGTTCTTCTACTAATCTAATACTAACAAGCTTCTGATACAAAACATAGTCTGAAATCCATAGTCTGAAAGGTATTTTACAGCGGCCGGATTCCCAGTAGAGCATTTATTTAACTCTGAACCTGGATTTTTTTATTTTTTATTTTCCCCCTCTGACCAGGGACTGATTTTGATTTGATGGGGGCTTTATATGATCAGGTAAAACAGACAACCTGCAGGTTCCAGACTATGTACGGTAAATTGAATATCGCTGTCCTATGGAAGATTAATTCATCAAAATGACATGGCTGCGTCCTTGTCCTTAGTGGAGGATTGGAGAGAAGCAGAAGCAACGAGAAATGAGCTGGAACGGAGGAGAAATGCGAGGAGGTTGAGGGAGATAAATGAATGAATCAGGTTTGATGTCAGCTTGAGTTGAATGCAGCCAGTTTGGGAAGTTAACAGAAATTCAACAATAAATCTAAAAAATATGCATTTGTATTTAATTACAAAAGGTTTGTATTCAAATTACTTTCTGAATTGACTGCCTTCAATTGGAATTGACCCCAACCGTAGAATGGATCTTTTAGGCAGACCGCGGGATAATAAAGCCTTGGTTGTGTTGCTTCAGAAGCTGGAGACAGGGAGCGATGGAGGAGGCGTCACTAATGAATAATTTATGGAAACCAAAGCACCCAATTTCCTTTTCATACGTTCACAGGAATTCAGGGACTACTACCCAGAGAACTATATGATATCCCCAGCTCATCTAGTGATTTAGCATCGCATGTGACTCACTACATTGAGCTTTGAAAGAAATTAAGACGTATGTTCAGTTTTGCAATCACATTTGAAGGAATTTAAGGTAGTTCTCCCTTAAACACCTACCCATTTTGTGTTTTTGTGGATACTGTCAATATCACCAGAGAAAGTCATGGTTATGAAACTACCATAATGTATGATATAGTATGTATCAACTTTGAGATCCAGCTGATCACATAGCAGACACTTGACTCTGTAGTCTATAGGTCCTTTGTATCCTTTAGTGTTTAGAATTGTTGAATGTGACGAAATAAGCACTTTGGACTGATGAATGTGATGGCTTTAGTCTTTATAACTGTTGAATGTGATGGCTGGAGTCTTTATAGAACTGTTGAATGTGATGGATGTAACCCTTAATAGTGTTGAATACTGATTTGTGTAGTCTTTGGCTTCTTTGTAGTCCCGAATGCAGAATGTAATGGATGTAGTCTTTATAGAACTGTTGAATGTGATGTATGTAGCCCTTAGAAGCGTTGAATAGTGATTTGTGTAGTCTTTGGATTGTTTGTAGTCCTGAATGCAGAATGTAATGGATGTAGTCTTTATAGAAGTGTTGAATGTGATGGCTGTAGTCTTTATAGAACTGTTGAATGTGATGGCGGTAGTCTTTATAGAACTGTTGAATGTGATGTATGTAGCCCTTAGAAGCGTTGAATAGTGATTTGTGTAGTCTTTGGATTGTTTGTAGTCCTGAATGCAGAATGTAATGGATGTAGTCTTTATAGAAATGTTGAATGTGATGGCTGTAGTCTTTATAGAAGTGTTGAATGTGATGGCTGTAGTCTTTATAGAAGTGTTGAATGTGATGGCGGTAGTCTTTATAGAACTGTTGAATGTGATAGCGGTAGTCTTTATAGAACTGTTGAATGTGATGGCTGTAGTCTTTATAGAACTGTTGAATGTGATGGCTGTGTGTAAATGAATGCAGTGCTGCAGTGGGCTGAGTCTGCTGCCAGGAGAGGACAGAGAGGAGGACATGACCTGCATCTTGATGACACTGGAGGCTACAGGAATTCAGGCCAAGCATGTGATAAATGCATTTAGGATGTAATCAGGACTGTGTGTGTGTGTGTGTGTGTGTGTGTGTGTGTGTGTGTGTTTGCATATATAATGCATTGTGGTCATAGCCAGTCCTCTGCAGTATGCACACCCAAGGTTAAATCTTCAACCAGGGCACGTCAGGCCCGTGTATTTTGTGCATTAAAACAGCACCCCTGAATAGCTCAGGGCAGAGCAAACATTACACTGGAAAACTCCCAGGGCTTAGCAAAATAACGTCTGGGGCTAGACGCAGTGTTTCCCAATCCCGGTCCTGGGGACCCAAAACAGTGCACGTTTTTGTTTTTGCCCTAGTACTCACACCCACTTACACACTTGATTGACGTAATCAACCTATCATCAAGTCTTTAATTTGAATCAGGTGTGTGAGTGCCTGGGCAAAAACGAAAACATACACCCCTTTGGGTCCCGAGGACCAGGATTGGGAAACACTGGAGAGTATCAAACAACTGATATTGTTGAAGAATACTGAAAATTACTGCACTTTCATTGCTGTCAGGCCGGTACCAAGCAAGAGCTAATAAAAAAACTCTATCCTACCTATAGTGACACAAAGCATTCTATAACATATTTTTGTTATTTGAAACATCAAATAAAAAAAAAAAATACTATTTGTGTGTTCGGTTTCAGCAATTAAGACATGTTTTATGTTGCCATTACACCATAATACACAAAATGTATGAATATGCTATGTAATGTCTTCTAAGGAATAAATGTATGTCTATTAACATGTAGCTTAGCATACTGTTACTCAATTTCCACGAGTTGTGAACTGGCTCCAAGAGGGCAGGACGTTACCGTGGTAACGGAACACTGTGGGAGAATTTCTTCCTCTGACACTCCTCTTTAATCGGACGTCTTATCTGACGTCTTCGCTTGACAAAAGACAAACAGACTTTCAAAGCCGCCACGCATGTGAACACAACTATGTAAATACTCCAGAAAACAGTCACTTAATAAGGGGATTTTCCGGGTAAACGTCTTGGCTGGAACTCATACTTAAGTTCAGAGTATTTTTATGTCCCAAAGAAACAAGTGAAACACTTGTGTATAAAACCGTACAGTATGTTACCACGTGCTAGCGTCTCTGGTAAAATAAACACTCAACCTGGCAATGCCAAAATCTGCTTGCATTTGGGGTGTGGCAGGTTTTGAAGCTGTGGTTCCATGTTACCTCACAAGGTGTCCCTCACATGTTCAGCTGTTTACACAATTAAAAAAGTATATTTGACACAAATGTCACAACTAGTGTGGTTCATCTAAATAAAACTATCGTAGTGTAAAATGGGTCTTAGACTGGTTCCTTGTGTGTTTACTGGACCGGAACAACACTGTGCAGGGAAACACAGATGGTTATGGACAGTAGTATAGCTTGACGCATGACGCCCTCTGTGGCCTTCTGTTTTCTTGGACAACCTTGTGTTGTACCACATTATTTACTTTCAATGACTGGACTTTGTTTACTGGGGTTTGACTCTGTTTTGCATGATGAGGGATTTTACAGTTATTGTAATATTTTTGCATAGCTTCTACCCCACTTCCCCCACTTCCTGGCAATGAAATCATCCTGTTTCTCACCTCCCTCTTCCGTTTATTCAACGATTTCTGTCCTCCCGCCCAACCAGTCCCACCCCACCAAACTGGAGAAAACAGCAGACAACCTCTGTAGCCATCTATTGTTCAAGATGTCAGCAGTAAACCCAGTCCATTTCCTCTCCAACACTCCACTGTCCACAGATCAGGAGTTCTTTCCTAGTATTCTGTCAATTCACGGTTTCCTTTAGCGGTACATCCCTGCTTTCTCACATCATTATCGTTATCACATGAGTAAACTTACAACCAATGTCATCGTTGCTTCTTTTAAGGCAATGAAAACCATCCCAAACGGCTTAAGGAAGAAGGTGAATGAAGTCTGTTGTGGTACATTTGCGGACTTCTGCAGTTTCTAGCAAATGGGAGAACACTCGCTGTACAGTACAAAAAAGGATTACCTCTGGTCTATTGGCTGACCCACCCCTACGGGAAGACAGCCCCCTGCTCACCCCATGAAAGCTAATCTCTGTCCTCACACTCCAGCGGTGGAACCAGCTTCCCCTTGAAGCTAGGACAGCAGAGTCCCTGTGCATTTACATAAAGACCTTCTGAAACATTCCCCTTTTAAAGAGTATCTGAAATAACCCCTTGCGTTAACTTTGCTGATTGCTATGTCGTCAAGGAACGTGTACATACTCTTATTCGTGTGGCTGTCCCACCTTGGTATTTTAAAACAAATGCACTTATCCAGTCGTTCTGGATAAGTAGGTCTGCTAAATGACTAAAATGTAAAAAGGATTATACTGTATTGTACATGTACGTAAGTTCACAAATGTTACTGGGTGAACAATATGTCAAGAAATTAAATACACTCTGTATAAAGCCCAAGACTGGGGTCCGCGGCATTTGCTCATTATGGATTTGTCTTCCATTCAGATTAAGCCTTGTACTAGACCCTAGTGCAAACTTTATGGTAAATCTACATCTAAACATGCTTTATGTGATCCTTTAAAAATAATTAATTGTATTTCGTATAACATTTAGCAGAAGAATATAATTTTACTACACACAGTAAACCTCTTGACTGTAAAATTGTAAGCCTTGACATCCTCTGCACTAAACCCATGTGTACCATATGTATTCTGTATTACTCACTACAACCCAGTTAACACATTTACATTTATTTGGTGACCACCAAATGATCGACAAAATGCTTGTGAAAGAACAATATAGTCTATCAAATAAAAACATTTATGATATGTGAGGCTTAAGGTGCATTTATAATCAAACTAATCCACCCAAAAAGATGCATTGATTATAACCAATGATAGGTGATGGTTGACTCCCGCGATGCCTAGGTTCTGTTGCCATCGATGAGGAGCAACAGCAGAAATGTCCAGCTCAATTCAGTTGAGTGACCTTTGATCACATGGTTGTTGCAATTGTCATGCAGTCTTTGTGTAGTTGCGAGTAGAGCAGTTTTTATCAAAGACGATAACCGACATTGGTCCAACAGAGAAACAAACAGGATCTGATCTGTCTCCGTTCTGAATCAGCCAGGCTTCTTCCTCATAATGATCTGATCTGCCTCTGGTCTTAATAAGACTGGATGATTCTTCTTCATAATGATCTTATCTGCCTCTGGTCTTAATAGGAATGGATGATTCTTCCTCATAATGATCTGATCTGTCTCTGGTCTGAATCAGCCAGCTGATGGGTGGGGACTGAGGAGGGTCATAGATCTCCATTTTATCCTGATGGGTGTGTGTGTGCTTGTTGAGCGTGTGTGTCTGTTGAGGGTGTGTGCTTGTTGAGCGTGTATGTGTGTGTTCTTTAACTACCACTTGTCCAAGGCCTCTTTGCTCTCCTTCTCTGTCTGAACATCTGGAACTGAATAGGAGGACAAATATACATTGGAGACAGACAGGGATGTATTTAACAAACCGGGCCTTCTTGCATTCATTACATATACAATCACAATGACTAATTTGTCACCACACCAAAGATTTTACAGTGAATTTAGAACATGAAAACAAATTCAAGTATCCTCTTAAAAAGATGTTTGCTAACTTTTATAAAGAACCCACCCCAACTGTGAATTTTTGTGACATTATGTAATATACTGTGGTTGCTTAGCTGGAGCAATAACTGGACTTACAGGAGCAGCTACTGTCCTGGTTAGCAATGGCTTCAGTAAACCACCTTCAACTACCTACATTGTTTTTATCTGGGTCTGGTTAAGTGCATCAGATAAAAAAATAAAGATTTGTTAACAAATGATTAAACTATGCCTCAAATAATGGTGGCTGGATATAATCAATGACTAGCAAAAAGTAAAATAAAACAACTGTTTTCAGTGAATGCCAATGTGAACATAATAGGAGATACTACTATAGCATTAGGTTATTGGGGAAAGCTTATGGACATACAGATTCCAGTTCCTGACCAATAGTGACCACTAAAACTGATTTTTACCACTGGGCATCATAATTGTACAGACAAATTCTTAATTGTACAACGTTTCATAATTATTCTCACATCCTCTAGCTAGACTATTAACAGACATTTTATTCTCGGGAATCTTTCTTCCCCTGCATGTTAATCTGTGTAAAGCCATCCTCTGCAGGCCTTCTGTATTTCTGTTCTCATATCAGCTTTGTGGAGCGGTTGGAGTGTCACACATTATAAGACATGTAGGCAGGTCTGGGGGACAGGAATGAAGCTGCCGTCGTTAAATCTCTTCTCCTCCCCGTCCCTCCCCTGGGACGGAACACGCCTCGCAGAGCAGACACTTTCGTCTGTGTGTGCGTGTGCATGCGTGCGCGTGTGTATGCGCACGTGTGCAATGAGGCACTTTGGATGAGAAGGAGACAGTTAGGGACCATGCTTGTTGTCTTCCATTCAGAGAACATCAGATCCATTGCTGCTTTTGGAGTACAGAAAGGAGGAAAGACAAAAAAATGGGACCTCGACCAAACCTGCCTTTCTATCTGTCTGCCTATCTGTCTGCCTATGTAGTAGGGTGATATTTCATCGAAATTAGTAACTAATTTGCGACCATACAAAGATCTTGACGATGCTCAGTGATTTAAAATAAGGAGTGATGTAAGCAAGAAAAGAAATAGGCAAGAATGAGACTGACACTGTAATCAAATAAGCAAATAGATTAAAGTTTTCCTTCACATTGTAGGTGATTGAATATTTAGACCTTGCCAAAATCAGATCAAACGGAAATAAGGGTCTTTGTCTCCGGTCTGCAAAGTCTCGTTAGCCGTCGTCAATTTTGTTTTTAATACGGCAATTGTGCATTGATGAAGAATTCCTGAAGTCATTTTGTGGAACCATGAACAGTATTTCAGAGGTTTGCCAGTCACAAAAACGAGCATGATTTGTCCAACGTGGCCATGATCATAGGCCCGTAGTGGAGGTCACATTTAGCTGTGCCAGCCTGAGTGGTAGGCCGTGAACAACAGAGCTGAACTCCTGAGGCTGATAAGTCCTTTTCATACAGCTGATATGTCGTTCTCTCTGACCAGATACACACTACCACAGAGATCATGCAGCCATTTTATCAATGTTCCAAGCATTAACATTCCCAATCAGAGAAGTTTCAGACAGAGAACTCAAAATGGATGCTGGAGTGTTTCCCTACAGTCATGTCTTCTGGGTACTGCAAGGCAGAGAGACAATCTAGTATCTAATGTGAGGCCAGCCTGAAGAAGGCCCGCGTATGTTGTCTTCTGTCACCGGGGATGTGGAAGAAACAGAGAACACAGCATTCTGGCCGGCCTATATCTGTCTGTCCCACTTGATTGGTCGAGTTCGCCTGGCCATCCTTGTTAATGTGGACATTGGCCCTGATTAACCTGCTTTTTACAATAAACCTTTAGAAAAGACAGCTCGCATCCTGTTCTCTTGACAGTCAATGCCAGAACAGTTATTTGATGCCTTCCTAATGAGAAATTGGGTCCTGTGCTACTGTTGACCGGTAAAACAGTGAGCAGAGAACTTCTGCGGTTCATTCTGAATGGTATCTACAAAAGTCACATTGGCCTATTAATAAAACATGTTTTGGGGGCTTGTGTTGTAGCTTTTCATATGAAGGCCAATGGTATTTCCCTAATGTTTGATTCCTTTGACATCTCATCCTCGTCCTTGACTTTAGAGCCTTGTGCCATTTTGTTTCCAGGGTGGTTTTCATTTTTCGTTAGCTGAAGGAAAAACAGGGATTGTAGGAGAAAGGGGGTTTTCAGAGTCGACTGCCGGTACATCCCAGTTAGTATATCTTGTTTTAGGCAGTGGGATCCACTGTCATGGTACTATATCAGCATACCATTATGCCATGGCACCGCGCCCACACTATAACTGGTTAATGTTCAAATACTGGGGGGGGAGGGAGAGAGCGAGCAACTTTCTTCCCCCAGATTGAAAAACGACATAGAGATTTCTGAACAGGGACTGAAGATGAAAAATTACAATGCATATTGGGTGAGAAGACCCATTGTGCCATTTATGGTGCAAAATATGTTGCATCATGCCACACCCATAGGGACAGCCAGTTGACCCAATAATCCTGCACCCAATAATCTAACACACACAGACAACATTCACCTAGATACACAACCACACAAACAAATTAATTATATGTGATTATTTTATTGTATTAAAAGTATATATAGAGAATTTTGTTAATAATTGGATGAACTTTTTATGATTGTCGTCACATAAAATGTAAAATGCTTTGGCAATATTGTTCAGTTGTAACTTTCATGCCTAAAAAGCCCATTTGAATTTGAGAGAGAGAGATGAAACGAGACAATTAGACCTCTCACTCAGATGGTTTTGGGCCTCAAAATGTATTGGAGAGTATTATTATTATTCTGTTGTTTTTCTTGATTATTCTACTAATTGTCTTGTTGACAATTTTGATTATTATTATCATTACTTTGATTATATTATAAATTCCATTAATAATTATTCCCAGAGTATGCTTTGGCAATATGTATATTGTGCCAATAACGTCATATATATGGAATTGAATCAGAGAGAGTCAGACAGACAGACAGACAGACAGATATAACGAAAGAGCAAGGGATAGAGAGAGGCAGAGAGAGATGGGGAAGAGGAGAGCGTCAGGAAGTGAAAGAGAGAGGCAGAAAGAGAGAAGGGGAAGAGGGGTTGTGGCTAAGCTACATGACACTGTGTGTGTGTGTGTGTGTGTGTGTGTGTGTATGTGTGTGTGTTGAAGCTAAGCTACAGTACACCTCCACCGTTGAGACCATGGTGGGCTGTGCCAAAGAAGTCCTTGATTCCCACATGATCAAGTGGAATATATAGTAAAGGTTGTCTGGCTGTGTTTCACGTGCAAATGTGTGCCGTATGTTTGTCTTTTCAGCAGAATCTCAGCCTTCTTCTGGTTTAGAGACTAAGTTCCTAGCATACATGGTTCTGCTAGAATTCATTGAAACGTGTGGCTTACGCTTGAGTTCGTCAAAGGACTTTTAAGGCTTTGAAGCATCCTTATTAGCATGTGCCATGCCCAGTTAGACAGATGTTGTGACTGTGGTGTTGGTGTCGGGATTTCACCAGTTCAGGCTCGCCGTGGCCTCTTCTTTCCAGGGAGGGTTTGGGCATGACTCTGTTCCTCAGTGGTGCTTCATTACTTTATGTGGTGAATTGATTTGTTTTTTTGTGGGTGTTGACTACATGAGCACGGCTATTTCGGGTAATCTCCTGGTGTGCTGTAGCTACGATCAGTTCTTCTGTGGTTCCTACTACACACGGAGCCTTCTGGAAGGCAGCTTGGCGAGAATGTTTCCTTTTGTGATAAAGAGAAAACGTGTCGGTTCGAAAGTGAATGTGATTAGAAGAGTTCAGTGACCGGTCTCTGTAATGTTTTTATCACCCTCAATGTCTCTGACAGAAATATAACGTATATAAAATAACGATAGGGCTGTCACGCTTGTGACATTTTAGTTGGCGATTAATTGTCGCACAAATAATTGCGATGAAAAATTTAATTGACTGTATTGTAAATGTTATGCCACTATTATAGTGTAAGCCTAATAATATTGTAAAAATACACATGATGGATCCGGAGATGATTCTTCAGATCTGTGGTGTTTGCGCTTTTGAGTGCCACCTTTTGGGAGCAAATCTGTCTATTTGCCTCCTCCAAATTATTGGGCTTACCTCTTTCAGTTTGGCTTAAAACCACAATGCGCCCAGAGCGGTGCAGTTGTGTTCGGCATTGGAACTACCATTAAATCAACGTTGTTAACGATTGCTGTTCACAAAACGCAACCGCAAAACAACGCCAATAACATTCAGCTCATGACGTTTCACTGCCTATATCTCAAAATACAATCATTGTGCCCATAGATCAACATACAGTACATCCATCATAAGCACCTTAAGCGGAACATATTCTACATTCAGTGTATTTACAATAGGAGTAATTGTGCACGTCTTATGTTAACTCTTTAGCCATCTTGTTTCAGATGTACTGTATCTGTATTTCCATTGGCTCCAGCTTGGACCACAGGCTTGTAATCTTCGAAGAAAAACCTTATCTGGCCCGGACAGATTGACACTCCTTACAGCCCAGCACCTTGTGAGGGCACCTTGCATGCTAAGCTACTTACTGTTCAAATGGATCTGCCATTGAAACACGCTGCGTTGAATGTATTTCTTGCTGATCAGCATAAATTGCTGCTAGAAATCTCATTGCTAGTCTTAGAGACTGAGCTTTGTGATGAACCGAAGTGAGGGAAGCAGTATGTTAGCTTGATGGAATTCTATTAGAATGTGTCAACGTTGACACTTTGTCTTCCAGAATCTGTTCTGAGTTCTATCCCTGTTCTGTCCCTGTTCAGTCATTAAAAGGCTGATCATCGCGCCTGCGCATCCTATCCATGAATGCAGAACAGAGACTCTAAGTCATAATGCTTTCAACTACA
Organism: Esox masquinongy; assembly: GCA_016801175.1. NCBI lineage: Eukaryota > Metazoa > Chordata > Actinopteri > Esociformes > Esocidae > Esox > Esox masquinongy. Next base: position 4,875 of record JACXGI010008409.1, on the reverse strand, counting down.
CATTGTGTCTGTGTAGTTTGTCTCCTGGGTCAAAAGGTAATATCCTGCCGCCTCCACCTTATATCTGGTATCCTTTTGTGCCTTAGGTATCAAGTATTATCTCCTGGTTATTCTAGTATCCTCTGAAACCACACACACACACACGCACACGCACAAACATTAAGTTATGAACAGACTCACCCCTGACCTTTGGAAGCTGTCTGGATTTAAAATGATTTTCTGTCATCAGCCTTTTCTCTCCACAGTACACCACTGTGCACTGGAGAAGGAAACTGATCTATCTTTTCTTATCCTTTACCTCAACTTCTCACCTTCCCTCCTCTTTCTTAGGTCAACGTCCTATTTGTCACTTTAAGAATAAACACAGGCCTCTCTTTATCTCTCTCTCTTATTTCCCCTCTCTGCTTCTCTGTCCCTCCCACTTCTCTTTTTTGAATTAGACTTAATAATGTCACACTTGATTTGCCCTAACGAGAAATGTATCTACCCACACAAAAATGTCCATTATTCATGATCCACATTATAATTCACATTTCCTGTTCCTCCAGGATTGTTTTTCCTGCTGTAGCAAACTGGCCCAAATTCGGATCGTACAGCGTTTAAAGAGGAACAGGACAGGACAGGCAATTGATTCATATTACAGACACAATGTACAACCCAACATGCCTTCACCCACCATTCAATAAGGCAGGGAGTGGGAGCTTCTTATTGGCTTACAAACAGTGTTTGATGCTCTAACGCCCAAAGCGTTGTTAACTCTAATGGCGTGGCCCGTGCCCCAGCCCTTCCTCTTACTGGCTGGTGGTGCCAGTTCTTTTTAGCAGTGCCAGCTCAGCCAACTAGCACAACTGTTTCTAACACTGTTGGATTAGATGAATGGATTATGTTTATTAGGGGTAATGTTGAATTACTCTGAGGTGTCAGTGTGTGAAATCACTTGATTATATGGATGGGGGTTCGGGGGAAATTTACAGCTCCGGAAAAAAATAAGAGACCACTGCACCTTTTTGTTTTCTTTTCAAAAAAGTCGAAAAGGAAGGTTTTGAGTGCGGAACAGAAGGGTTAAAATTAAGAGACCACTGTAAATTGAACACTTCTTTTCCTCACTCAAAACTTTCCTTTTCAACTTTTTTGGAAAGGAAAGAAAAAGGTGCAGTGGTCTCTTAATTTTTTCCAGAGCTGTATAATATTCAAGATCCTTATACAATATTATTTACTTGTTAACCACATATTCGAAGCATCCACGATAGCTACATACTTGACTGTTGACATGAAAGTTAGTAGAGGTGGTATACTAAAGCCACAAGGCCATAGGAGTAGACGTACAGAGTGAGACATGATGGGTTAGGTAAATGAGACATGTGGATCGAGACATGATGGGTTAGGTAAATGAGACATGAGGATCGAGACATGATGGGTTAGGTAAATGAGACATGAGGATTGAGACATGATGTGTTGGATAAATGAGACATGAGGATCGAGACATGATGGGTTTGATAAATGAGACATGAGGATCGAGACATGATGGGTTTGATAAATGAGAGATGAGGATCGAGACATAATGGGTTTGATTTGTGTGACATGACGTGTTCGTCATGTGTCATTATAAGTAATCAAAGTATGCATTTTTCTAATAATGTATGTGCATTTCAGTTCTATACATTTGTCTAAAGAACACAATGCTGCTTGCTATCTTGTGCCGTGTTCATTCTGTTCATATATGAAGCTACACAAAGGGTATGTGTGTGTAATCAGGAACTATTAACCTGTATGTGACTGTCATGAGACCCCTGGATAGACTGGGTGTACACTGATATAATACCATTAAAGGCTAAAATATAGGATTACACATACTGTATGTGATTGGATGATGTACAGACTCTCGGGGTCTGAAGACATCTGGTTGTCTAAAGGACCATTGTTTTGTCCACCTCTGTATTCTGGCATTAAAGGCTGTGTTAACAGTGTTCCCATTGAGAATGCTGTAATAACTACAGAAGGTAACATCTTGAATACTCGTGCTAATAAAGACATTCTCCCCTGACTTTCTGGTTTCATTGATCACGGATCAAAAGTGGGCAATACCTTACACAGGTATCTTACAAACAGTGTCGTTTGTTTTTGTGCTGTGAGAAAGAATGATGAGCAATGCTAGTCTCTCTTTCTCTCTGGCATTGTATTTCCTTTCACTCTCGCTCACTCTCTTCATCTCACTCCCTATACCAAGTTATTTTCAACTGCTGAGCCTCTCATACTGCTTGGAAGGAAAAAGTCAAGCTCTTTCAGCTTTCACAAACATAATTTGCTAAACAGACAAACCACTAACAGAGATTGGCAGTCCAATGTTAGCCTGTGGGAGTTCAACACCTTGATATCCCTTTTCTAATTATAACGTTGATGGTTATTCATAGGAACCACCTGTTTGGATGCATGAAACAGAAAAAAAGTTAATTGAGAACTTTGTATTACAATATCTTTATTAGTTCTGAATCTATTGCCTGGGAGCAAAACTAGCTTTGTCTTAATTATGCTGTCTAAGAATTATTAAACATGAGTGGGATTAACATTGATACCCACCGACGTATCAACTTCAGTTCAAGTGGAAAAATCTACTAAATAATCTGTTTACATGTCTGTCTCCATGCAACTGTTACATGTGCATGTCTGCTTACAATGTGTCCATTTCACGTGTATGAGACACGTAGGCATTGTAGGTTTTCGTTAAATCAAGGACGATGGGAAAGCTGCGGAGACTGGGAGAATGACAAGGCTGTTAGTGGAACTGTTAAGATAACACGCCCTGGGGTCACAAAAAGGGAAGCCTACTCATAGATAACACACCCTGGGGTCACATAAAGGGAAGCCTACTCATAGATAACACCCCCTGGGGTCACATAAAAGGAAGCCTACACATAGATAACACGCCCTGGGGTCACATAACACTGCTTTGAGCCAAAGGCTCTGAGCGATGTGGAAACAGCTGCTATACAGTTGTGTTGTGCAATTTAGATCTCATGTCATCTTGGACTGCCTTCAGGGCATTGAACCAGCCGTCATCAAGCTGTTAAACAGTGACCCTCCCGTTTTGTTTGTTCATTTGTTAATGTGGATTGAGATACGCCCGGCCGAGGCAGCAGTTAACTTATTGACTGTATGTTTAGTGGCGTTTTTTGGAACATACAAATGAAAACAGTAAGGTGACACGCCCTTTAAGCATGCCTCGACCCTTAGACGTGACCCCTGAACCCCTGATTCTGCATGAGATTGTAAGGGAATTTGTGGTTTCCTCCTTTGGGCTTATGCCCGCCTTCTCTTGCCTATTTGCTCCTCCTGACCCTGGTAGCAATGAGAGCTCTATTGTTGCTACAGTCGGTAGGGCAGGGGAACACACATCTCCTTTGTCATTGTCCTCCCTGTTGTGCTGCTGCCGCTAGCAGGGTCGGGTGCTACATCGGTAATCTAGGCTATGGAGGTAGCCCAGCCGGCTCAGGATTTACATAATCCACATTGTGAATTAACAATGGACGTCTAATCCCTCACATTCTGACCCTTGGAGAGAGATGGAAAGGAGGAGGACTAAGGGTTCCCATTGTTCTGTCCCTGTCACCTTGTCTGCCCTAAGGACGTTCAATTGCTTTATATATATATATATATATATATATAAATATACATGCATACATACATATTCATATTTATATACAAATTGTAACAAGGAGAGAGACAGGAAATAGACACTGGATAAGTGTTTAATTAACCAAAAGAAAACAAACAGGAGGAAGTGAGGGATAAAAAGGTGGCCCGTTCCTCTCTGGAATGTATTCCTCCTCCTCTTCCTCCCACAGTGCTGAGGCAGGGCAGCTTCGAGGGCTGTTATGGTTGGCATCATACCCTTCGTCTTCTTCCTCTCTTTGGTCTCTTCTTCGGCCCCAAGTTGCTTCTCTGGGGTCCTTTTATATTTGTCCATATGAGGTCCTGATTCCCAGCTGTGCAGGGAATGGACGGGCCCTGCTGCCTGCCTCCAGAATGTTCCGGCACCTGCTGGCATTTTCCCTTCAGGGGCGTTGGCGTGACGCTCCCTGAGATCATTCTGCCCCAGTCCACAGCATCCGTGATGAGAACACATCACACACATTCCATACATTAGCAGTGTGGTTGCATTGCGGCCTTCTGTCGTTCTCCCTCAGATTGTTGTCGGCAGGCCGGAGCTGCTCAACGCGGTGGTTGTAATCACATGCCTGGTCTGTGTTGTGTGTTGAGGCGGTCCTACTGAAGGAGTGCGTGTCAGCGGGCTAGCCGGGCCGGCACTGTGTTTGTTCAGCTGAGCGTAACATGTCGTGTCAGTAAATGACATGACTATAAAACGGTGATCTTCCACAGTAGCGTGCTTCCACTCTGAATGCTTTCTTTTTTTTCAGACAGGCAGACCAACGGCCATGCAGACAAACAGGCAGAAAAACAGACCGTCAGACAGTTATATGAGCAGGAAGACAGACAGGCAGACATGCAAACAGATGGGCAGCCAGACAGAAAGGCAGACATACAGGCAGGATAGAGAGCCCATATGGAAGCTGTAAAATACTCAAAAAAGGTGCTTAGTCAAAATTATATAGAGAAACATTGTTACTGTTTTGCATAGTACAGCAACAAAAAAATCTTGTTTATTACTTAAGTTTAAATATTCAAATGTGGAAGGAAACATACCCATGGTGGGAACTGTATTTTTTTTTCTTTCTTTCTTTTAAAGAAAAGATCAAGAAAAATGTATCCAGTTCTTCCTGTGGGTGAGAGTCTCTCCATCCATCAGTGGAAGGTAGATTGGACGGTAGATTGGACGGTAGGGTGGACGGTAGGGTGGAAGGTAGGGTGGACGGTAGG
>JACXGI010008408.1:18862-33697 GCA_016801175.1 Esox masquinongy | reverse complement strand
CCTGCACACAGTGCCAAAGCTACCAGTACCTGGTTTAAGGACCATGGTATCCCTGTTCTTAATTGGCCAGCAAACTCGCCTGACCTTAACCCTATAGAAAATCTATGGGGTATTGTGAAGAGGAAGATGCGATACGCCAGACCCAACAATGCAGAAGAGCTGAAGGCCACTATCAGAGCAACCTGGGCTCCCATAACACAGAAGCAGTGCCACAGACTGATCGACTCCATGCCAAGCCGCATTGCTGCAGTACTTCAGGCAAAAGGAGCCCCAACTAAGTATTGAGTGCTGTACATGCTCATACTTTTCATGTTCATACTTTTCAGTTGGCCAACATTTCTAAAAATCCTTTTTTTGTATTGGTCTTAAGTAATTTTCTAATTTTCTGAGATACTGAATTTGGGATTTTCATTTAGTTGTCAGTTTTAATCATCACAATTAAATGAAATAAACATTTGAAATATATCAGTCTGTGTGTAATGAATGAATATCATATCCAAGTTTCACTTTTTGAATGGAATTACTGAAATAAATCAACTTTTTGATGATATTCTAATTATATGACCAGCGCCTGTAGTATCATTATGGACTCTCATCAACATCAATCCACATGCTAAATATTATACCACACTTCATATTGTCAAAAAGATCTTTATTGATTCATCACTAATCAATAAATCAATTGAAGCATGTTTAATTCTGTACTTCTTCAATATCTTTTTCAATGATTGCCATAGAAACTTCTAACCTGGTGTATATTATTCTAAAAATAGCTGGCCTACTTGGTCAAGCTTTGTTTTGGTGGAAAAACTCTACTGATTTATTAATAATCACTCAATCAATAAAACCCACTTAAATCTGTATATCTCCAATATCTCTTTTAAATATAGTAATATAAACTTCAAACCTGGTGGATATTATTCTAGAAATAGCTGGCCTATTTGCTCAAGCTTTGCTTTGGTGAAAAAGTAATTATGGATTTAACAATAATCAATAAATCAATAGAAACTTGTTTAATGTGTATTTAAACAAGTTTGTATTTCTTCAATATCTTTTTCAATATTGGTCATAGGAACTTCAAACCTGGTGTATATTATTCTAAATATAGATGGCCTACTTGTTCAAGCTTTGTTTTGGTGGAAAAAACTCTTTATTGATTTATTAATAATCAATCAATCAACGGAAACACCTCTAATTCGGTATTTCTTCAATATCTTTTTCAATATTGGTCATAGGCACTACAAACCTGGTGTATATTATTATAAATATAGATGGCCTACTTGTTCAACCTTTGCTTTGGTGATCAAGTCATTATGGATTTATTAATAATCAATCAATAGAAACCTGTTTATGTCTGTATTTCTTCAATATATTTTTCAATGATTGTCATAGGAACTTCTAACCTGGTGTATATTAATCTAGAAATAGCTGGCCTACTTGTTCAAGCTATGCTTTGGTGAAAAAGTTATTATGGATTTATTAATAATCAATAAATCAATGGAAACACCCCTAATTCGGCATTGCTTCAATATCTTTTTCAATGATTGTCATAGGAACTTCAAACCTGATGTATATTATTCTAAAAATAGATGGCCTACTTGTTCAAGCTTTGTTTTGGTGGAAAAACTCTATTGATTTATTAATAATCAATCAATCAATGGAAACACCTCTAATTTGGCATTTCTTCAATATCTTTTTCAGTGATTGCCATTGGAACTTCAAACCTGATGTGTATTATTCTAGACATAGCTGGCCTACTTGTTCAAGCTTTGCTTCAGTGATCAAGTCATTATGGATTTATTAAAAATCAATCAATCAATAGAAACATGTTTATTTCTGTATTTCTTCAATATCTTTTTCAGTGATTGTCATAATAATAATAATAATACATTATATTTATATAGCGCTTTTCAGGGACCCAAACACTCTGTACAAAATTAACAGGAACAGAAACAAACAAACAAAAAACAAAAACAAAACATTCAGTGAGTAAAAAGAGAATTGAGAGAATGGGTTTGGGCATGGCTAGGGGTGGGCGATTTTGAACAGATGAGTCTTGAGGCATTGCTGGACGATGGGGATAGTCTCTGAGTCACGGATGGTTTTGGGGAGAGAGTTCCAGAGCCTAGGAGCAACCCTTGAGAATGCCCTATCACCAAAGCCTTTGAGCTTGGACTTGGGGATTATGAGGTGGCCCGCAGTACTGGAACGGAGTGAGTGTGTTGGTTGATATGGAAGAAGAAGGTCAGAGAGGTAGGCAGGGACAGTATTGTTTAGGGCTTTATGTGTCAGTAGGAGGATCTTGTAGTTGATGCGTTGGGAGATAGGAAGCCAGTGTAACTCACAAAGGATAGGGGTGACATGCTGCCGGGACTTGGTGTGAGTGAGTAGTCTGGCTGCAGAGTTCTGACCCATTTGGAGCTTATGGAGGGATGTAGATTTGATGCCAGTGAGTAGGGAGTTACAGTAGTCAAGACAGGAGGTTATGAGTGCATGTATTAGGGAACTTCATAGGAACTTCAAACCTGGTGTTTATTATTCTAGAAATAGCTGGCCTACTTGTTCAAGCTTTGTTTTGGTGGAAAAACTCTTCATTGATTTATTAATAATGAATCAATCAATGGAATTACATTTAATTCAGAAATTCTTCAATAACCTTTTCAGTGATTTTCATAGGAACTGATTATTAATATATCCATAATTACATTTTTCACCAAGACAAAGCTTGAACAAGTAGGCCATCTATTTTTAGAATAATATACATCAGGTTTGAAGTTCCTATGACAATCATTGAAAAAGATATTGAAGAAATAACAAATTAGAGGTGTTTCCATTGATTGATTGATTATTAATAAATTTATAATTACTTTTTCCACCAAAAAAAAGCTTGAAGAAGTAGGCAAGCTATTTTTAGAATAATATACATTCAGTGTGAACTTCCTATGACAATCATTGAAAAAGATATTGAAGAAATGCCAAATTAGAGATGTTTCCATTGATTGATTGATTTTTAATAAATCCATAATGACCTTTTTCACCAAATCTTAGGTTGAACAAGTAGGCCAGCTATTTTTAGAATGATATACATCAGGTTAGAAGTTCCTTTGACAATCATTGAAAAAGATATTGAAGAAATACAGAATTAAACATGCTTCCATTGATTTATTGATTAGTGATGAATCAATAAAGATCTTTTTGACAATATGAAGTGTGGTATAGTATTTATAATATGGTTTGATTTTGATGAGAGTCCATAATGATACTATATTTGTCTTCTGACATTTCGGCAATTATCTGGTTTACTCTTTTACCTCGGTCCCTAAATGTGGAAGGGCTGGAGGAACGAATGTGAATGTCTGTTGAATCTCTAACATATAACTGATTTCACCTCGGTCTGTTTTTAACGATGTAAATAACGCAGTGGGTGCTGTATTTAGGTCACAAGTGCCAAAGACATCTAGTGTGTTTGCATACCATTGTTTTTCATGTTTTGTGAGGTGATCTCATGGGGTGTAAAAGTAGAAAATTTGACCGGCTTGTGCAGTAGCTCCATAGAATTCCCAGTGTTAGACGTGTTTCAGCAGTGTTTTGCCCACCAGAGCAACCATGTGACTGAAAACTACGAATTGGCATTTTTCCACGACGCCCTGCCAGTCCACTTGACAGACACCAGCGGAGAAAGTCAAGGAGAAATACAATAAACCATAGTTTTTTAAAATGTGATGTCAGTGCCATCAACGTAGCCTGTCAACTATCGTTTTTCTTTAACCCGCCCTGAAGGCTATGGAAATTAATTTAATAGGCTAACTCTTAAAAATTAAATTAATAGGCTAACTATTTTAGCATCTAGTAGTCTAAGTTCTTTCACTGTTTTTATTAAAACCAGCAAGCTTAAGAAATAAGAACTCACAAAGAATAAATCAAATATTTTTGGCTCAGGCAGTACATCCCTCTCTCAATTAGCCTTGAGAAAGATCTATTGCCGATCACCTGATTCCGATCACTGGCCGATCAATCGATGCATCCCTAATTGATTCTGTTTAAATAAACATATTAATATATTCATCCAATAATTCCATTGTTTAGTAGTATGCAATCTATTGTAGTGATTAATTACTTATATTACATTGTACCACACTGCCATGCAGTTTTACTTGTAGACTTAACCACAGGATTCATTTCCTCCCCTGAGACCACGTTGCCATATCTGCCATAACATTGTTTAAGGCGTACACAATATCAATGAAAACCACCTCATGGCCCCTAAAACACAAGGACCTCTTATCTACAGACACTATTTTAATTGTTATACCTAGCCAGACATGAGAAAGCTAGCCCCTACTAAAAGCTGAGCATTTTGCTTTTCAGCAGTGCATTACAATCTTTGGTGTAAATACCACGGCACCGTACTAGCGCAGACATTTTTTACAGCAGTGTTAGCTCAAGCATTTCGCTACACTCCACAAATGCGGTAATTCCTTTCTGTTCATGCAACAAAAACAATTCATTTTGACTTTTGAGGATTGAGTTTGAGTTTCAGTGTTTTAAAATAAAATGTACAAAAATGAAATGTCAATGTACCAGTGAAGAGCAGAGAAAAACAAAACCATTGACACATATAATCTCTTACGGCATAAAAACCTACTGGTTTACGTGTACCTTAAAAGGAAGTTGGCCACACTATACAAGGGTCTGCTGCGTTGCCAAGTGGCCAAGAGTGGTTCTGTAGGCCATGTAAAAACCATGTGGTTCCTTGCTTCAGCAAAACATTTAACCCTCCCAGCTCCCAGGCCATTGATGTAAATAAGAACGTTCTAAGAATGTTCTTTGTAAACCTGGTTAAATAACAGAAAAAATACAGACTATACAGAATATGGTCCCAAATACTGAATGGGTAAACCTCATGGTCATAACCAATGTTTCCGGAACAGTCTCTTCTTCAAGCTGAGTTAATGAGACAGTATCCTCAGGCTCGGTTAATGTTTAAACTTCAAACATAATTTCAGCGATGTGTTTATTGACAGGAAAGTTTGAAGAGAAGACAGGAAAGACAGATGACAGTGTGTCAACTAGGATGGCGCCACACCAACACAACAGGCACTTTGGGGACTGCAACACTAACCTTGTCCACTAGAGGGCACTCATTTGATACACCATACAAAAAACCTTGAGTAAAGCTGAATTAGTTTGCAAAAACATCTTAGGGAGTTACTGTCTTTTTTGCTATTTCCAAATCTTACAAAGGTTTATATTGAACCTGTAAGTACAGTGAAAGCCTAGGTTCTCTTAGTATATAAAATAACTTTTTTCAGCGTGATTTAACTTCTAAATCTGTGAGAATCGTTTAGTAACGTCAAGTATCTTAGTTATGTATTCTACTAACTGGAGACGGGGGATATTTTTTGAACAATTTAAAAACAATTACCTTCACTCCAGATGGCCAAAACAGACAGTAGATGGCAATGGTATATTTGTGTAGAACAAGTCAGTTTATATCGCCACGACAAGGTATATATTTGTTGTAAACTAAACCCTGCTTTTCCCGTTTCATATTGTCATTGTTAAATCACTGTCTTTAATCAAACAAAATGAAATTCAATGAGTAATTTAGTAATATATTGGTCACGTCTTAACACTTCTGCAAGGCACTGAATGTATATTTTAAGTAATCCATCAGCATAAATAAATCTAAGAAACCCTTAAAAAAACAACACTCACTCTGGAAAATCTGTCCTGGAAAATAAAAAGCAGAGCTGGACTATTTTGAGGTGCACATGCATAGAATCTATGATAATAGGGTCCCCTCACTGCCATTCTTCCAGGGCACCACACTCTCTGAAGTAGAGTTCCCCAAAGAAATAGAACATGAACTCAGGCTGTTCCCTAAAACCCTGCAATTGATTGCCACATTATATTAATAGATTCTTTAAATGCTAAGTAACGCCAGAATGAGCATGGCGCCCAGCAAATAAAGGCAGCCAAACAAACCCTGTCCATTATCAAAAATGGAAAAATCATCTTCATCGATTAAGACCTCAGCGGTAGTTGATTCCTCAACGGTAGTTAAGACCTCAGCAGTAGTTGTGGGCGTGGCCGTAGGACAAATGAAACTGCTGTCACCATCTACACCACCATAGACAAACACAAAGCCTGGCGGGTCGGTGCTGATGTGGGAGGTGATCCAAGACTGGTACTGGGACACTCTGGTGTAGACTCCTGGGTAATTGGGACGAGCACAGCCAATACCCCAACTAACAATCCCAGGCTGGACCCAGGCAGAGAACTGCTTCATCACCATCGGACCTCCTGAGTCACCCTGAGAAGAGAGCACGGGAAGTGTTTTTAATCAATTCAAATCAGTTCTATTATGTGTTCCTACCCCAACAGCCATAACCTCTGACCTGCCTGCCTACTTCCAGGGGAGGTCAACCTGGAATTTGGAGTGTGTTGAGTTTAGTCAACTGATCCATTGCACAGATCAATGAACTCGCTCAGTTCAGTGATTGACTAAATTCAACAGTTCATTTCCCTAGACCCTGCGGCTCTTCAGGAACAGGTATGCTGAACTCCAACCTTAAGCTGGCTCTGTGAAATGGATAGAACCAGGAGAACAACAAGATAGGTTAGCGTGGACTTTACCTGACATGAGTCCTTTCCTCCTTCTAGATCCCCAGCACAGAGCATGTTGTCAGTGATCCTTCCCCCATAGAGGCAGTCACACTCTCTGTTCCCCACAACAGGAACCTTAACTTCTTGGAGAGACTGGGGGGACGGGAGTGGCTCTAAGGGACAAAAAGAAAGACAAGTGGCATGAGATCACAAATAAGAATCAGTTATGAGAATAATTTTCTTAACTTGACTGGACTTGTAAATTCCAAACTAATTTATAAAAACGAGTGTACAGTTGTGAAATTACTGATGAAGACATAAATATTGACATCTCCAGAGATGGGCAGTGCCTCAGTTAAATTTATTTCAAAGTTACAATATTGAACTACTTTTGAAAATGTACATTTGTTTTAAGGATATTTTGTAATTGCAATAAGGAACTGTAAATTGTAATTCTTGCTGGAGAGTAATAAGCAAGCTGCAAGACAAACATGTTGGCATTTTTGTTTTAGTCATTTAGACAAGACTTCACTTACATAACTGTCACTTAGTGTATTCATTTGTGTGAACAGGTTTACTTCTTGCATTTCCAACTTAGACCGACCAGTGGTTGAGTCTTGGATGTCACTGCTCATGAAGTTTATGGAAATTGACAGACTAGGATGTTAATTTAACAGTCTGTGTCAACACACCATAGCGCTGACCCTAACCTCTTCACAGATACTAACCTCCTTGCTGAAAGTAGCCCCAGCCGGTCACCCAAACGTTAGTGCCATTGTTGATAACGCTGCCATCTGACGCCAGACAGACGGGTCGGATGTAGTTATTGAAGGTGACTGGTGAGGAGAGTTTGAGCAAAGCCAGGTCATTGTTCTCTGAGCTCCCGTCGTATTCTGGATGTATAATGATCTCAGCCAGAGTACTGTAAACTGAGTTGGAGTTGACACCCTCCTGGGACTGTAGACCGAGGACAACGCTCACATTGTTGGGGTCTTGGCTATGTCGGAATAAAAGGATGACAAAGACATACAGTTAAAAGCGACTAAATGAATAATTAGCATTTAATTAACTAACATAAGGAATGAGATTTTAGTTTTGTTTTCAACGTTTTTACAGTTTAAATGAGTCAAATTACAGATGTTGCAGATGTAGCAAAAGGCCCCAAAACAATCAACTCAGCTGTTCTTAAAGGGTTGGTATATGGCTGTTCTTAAAGGGGTGGTATTCCTCTGTCCTTAAAGGGCTGGTTTATGGCTGTTCTTAAAGGACTGGTATATGGCTGTTCTTAAAGGGCTAATATATGACTGTTCTTAAAGGACAGGTATATGGCTGTCCTTAAAGGGCTGGTATATGGCTGTTCTTAACCCTCTGACAGCTAGGGTTTTCAGATCCGCCTGTCACTATCTTGACATTTTGGCTTCTAAAATGGTCATCCTTTATAGTAGAAGGAAGTGCTTTATATTCTGGGATTCTGCAGATCCTCAGCTACATGAAGGATGTATTGAAAACACATTTTGTGAGACACTTTTTTTTTTACTCTCATCCACATCCATTTTATTCCTCAAAAATTCTGATAATCATTGAAAATGCCCATATGGGGTCACTGAACATATTCTGCAATATTGTACTTCCAAAAGCCACCACTAGATGGCAGTCCCTTCTTTTTTGAACTCGGGATTTTTTAAACATTTTTATGCGGTGACTTGAATAGGGGGTGCCTTTATTTCCTTTGGAATTCCCTACATGTGCCATATCTAGAAGTGGTGGAGATTAGAACAGGGATGTGTCCAGTCTTCCTTTGGATGGTTACATCCACAGGTGATACAACACAGCATAGGCACACATTTGACAACTGGCTACCGTACCGTTATATCAAGTTATATCATATAGACCTAGTAATTCCACTAAAACAATGCAAAATAATAATAAACGTTATCATAGAATAGCATTTAGGCTACACTTACCCTATTTTACAAATAGATTGATTCCATCCTGATACTTTTCATCGTCTGAAAGTTCAGACCCATTTTCACTATCCTCACTCTCCATAATCATTTATTCCACTTCTTTCGCCGTTTGGGCATTTCTTTTTTCTTAAAACAATTGCTTGTAGCAACTAAATGCATTCTTCAATGCAATCCAAGTGCATAATGACTTTATTGGGAGCATGGTAAGTGCGACGCGCCTCTCCCCCTGGCGCGCTCGCTTGCTCTTTCTCTCTCTTTTTGGGAGGGGGGGTGACATGGATAGACTTCACATTGGTTGTTTTACCGCAGTTTGTGATTGGTTTATGTATTGTAGACTTCTAAACAACAGAATAAGATAAAGTATAATTAGTTAGGGCTGCTGCTAAAATCCTCAAGGACTATAGGTGATCACAAGTTGTGATCACGATTGCGGGGCTTCTGGTTCACGAAAGTACACAAACGAGATGTTGTTATTTGCAGCGGAATGTCGTTGTTCCCGTGGAAAAGAAATGAAGCCTTTAACTTCTACGTTTCCAGAGCAATGAATAAAAATGTGTGACCTGGACACGCCGGCACATCAACCAGAGGTTTTGTGATCGCGACAGTGGGGCTTCTGGTTGACGCAAGTACACAAACGAGATGTTATTTGCAGCAAAATATCCCTATTAACGTGGATGAAGAATGAAGCATCTAACTTCTACGGTTATGGAGCAGTGAATAAAAATGTTTTTTATTGACATGCCCGCGCGTCAGTAGCGCTCAGGGACAGCCATATACCAGTCCTTTAAGAACAGCCGTATACCAGTCCTTTAAGAACAGCCATATACCAGCCCTTTAAGAACAGCCATATACCAGCCCTTTAAGAACAGCCATATGTGGCTGTTCTTAAAGGGCTGGTATATGGCTGTTCTTAAAGGGCTGGTATATGGCTGTTCTTAAAGGGCTGGTATATGGCTGTTCTTAAAGGGCTGGTATACAGGATGGCTGTTCTTAAAGAGTTGGTACATGGCTGTTCTTAAAGGGCTGGTATATGGCTGTTCTTAAAGGGCTGGTATTCGTCTGTTATTAAAGGGCTGGTATACAGCTGTTATACGGCTGTTCTTAAAGGGCTGGTATACGGCTGTTCTTAAAGGACTGGTATTCGTCTGATATAGTATGGGCTGATATAGTATGGATTCTCATTGCAACTATACATAGGAAAAGCCTCAGCGGCGTAAAAAAACAGTGACATATTTGCTACTACCTTCATATCGTCTGTATCTGATGTTAACTTACCTGGAGAAGCAGTGGGCTGCAGTCAACACCCACTCACTGTTGATGAGGGACCCACCACAGAAATGGAGGCCAAATTGTTGAAGGCTTGCCTGCCAGGGCCAACTTCCTGGAGGGGCATCCTGACCTCCCACTATCCTGGGGTTGAGTGGAGCAGTGCCACACACTGACATACAACAAAAAAATATTGTAATTATATAATCCATGTTTGCAGTTGGATTTAGATAAACATTTAGATTGAAAACCGGTAGTGTGAGATATCTTCAGCAAAAATAGCAATATTGTAAGATACTCATGTTTAGAGCTAGGAATGAAAAAGGGCTGGTGATTTAGTTGCAGGGAATGGTAAGATTGAACGAGGTAACATAACGTAACATTTCCAACAACTGGACTAGAGGAACGAATGGTAATGTAGCGTAACATTTCCAACAACTGGACTAGTGGAACAAATGGTAATGTAGCGTAACATTTCCAACAACTGGACTAGTGGAACGAATGGTAATGTAGCGTAACATTTCCAACAACTGGACTAGTAGAACAAATGGTAATGTAGTGTAACATTTCCAACAACTGGCCTGTTGCCATTAGGCCTGTGATCAGCAAAGATTAGCAGAGATGTAATGTATAGGATTATTGTTCAACCAACTCCGTATAAACATACAATCAAAAATAACAAAGGGTTTTTGGAAAAACATGTCACCACGGTAACAGTCGTATCACAAACAGACTGTTAAAATGTTTTTGCTATTTTATAAGATTGGGATTCATGTGAAGGGTGAGAATGCAGCCAATAAGGTGTCGACTACCATTAACATTATATGTGCATTAAAAGCTGTGGTTGAGGAACAGGATGCTCTGAACATTTCTCTCCCAGAATAAAGATCTTGAATATCCTGTTTATAATTCCTTAACCACCATCCGGATTCTGTGTAACCTACATTGCAGACTGGTATTTCTTAAAATCATACATATCCAGTATTTTTTTTAACTGAACCCGAATAAATCCACATAATTCTTACCCGACAACATCCGTTAGATTCTTTTGATAGTATCGGATCTAATTTTGATTCTAGATGTAAAACTTCAGTTGGTTCGGATCTGCATTGATCCAAATGTATCCGAAATATAAAAAAATGCATGTTTGTTGCTGCCACAGTCATAATAGATTTATGGTCTACCCACATAGTATTTTCCTGCTGACTTACTATAATCCATATCTGATATATAAAAAAAAAAAACAATACATTCAGTGCCCTTAATTTCCATTTCCCTCACTCAGACAATAAAACATTTGCCCAATTAGCAGTGGTCCAATTAGTGATGAATGGGGCACTGTTTGTCGCCCGCGGTCCTCACATTTACAACAAGCTATGCTGGCTGTTACTAATCAGTCAGAGTGGAAAAGTGCTTTGAAATCAAGTATTAGTTGTCTGAGATGTAAACTCACCAGAAGCAGATGGAAATGGAACAGCTGTGGTCACCAAACCTATTGAAATAATTGCGGGGAATCAAGGTCAACAAAATGAAATATATTGATAAAAGAACTAATACAATTATCATCATACTCATATAATGAAATAAATTCATAAAAAACTAACAAAATTATCATCATACTTAACGGATGAAGAACCTACTCATTATCAACAGAAGCATAAAAAGCATCCTTTCACCCGCCATTGTCAGAGGTTCCATGCCCACGCAAATCTACAAATACACATGAAAATTAATATCACAAATATTTACATAATTACTTCTTTTTCAATGTTTTGTGGTATTTCATGAACAAATATAAAAAATTAGCTCACCTTTTTCTGGGCTTCACTCTGTCTCCAATGTGGTTCTGTTGAAACCTTAGGTGTACAGTATGTGTCTATCAGGTAAGTTGGAAAATTGCCTATGGGCTGATCCCTGTGACGTTTACTGTGTTCTTGGCCCTGAGCTTGTCTCACTCCAGTAGCAGGGGCGGGAGGTAAACTATTTCCTTTGCTGTATTCATTGTCTAGCTAGCTACTCTGGTAAAACATGTACCTACACAATAATACCAAAGACAATATCAGCATGTGATGTAGTTATATAGTTTTCTAGTAGTAAATCATCCTGCATTCGACTGCTGGCTTGTTTCTGCAGCTAAACGTGGTCCGTCCTGATTGGCTCCAGGATGGGAGACCAGATACAGCTGGACAGGGTGTTGGAGGGCCCGTAGGGGGGGCAATCATCCCTCTAGTCTAAAGATCAAATGCCCCATGCCGGTAAAGGGGATACTGCCCTGCTTAGATTGGCACTGGGTATAGGTGCCAACCCTGGTGTCCTGGTTACACGTCTAATCTGGGCCACCTACTCTTCCCCTCTCTTCTCCCGGTAATAAAACGTGGAAAATGCTATAGGGAGTTAATGTATGTAACCTATAAGCTATGTACAGTCGTTCTGGGTAAGACTGTCAGCAGAAATACTAAAATGTAAATGTAATGTAAAATTGCTTTAACGAGTTTTGAGGTAAATCTGTTAATCTGGATGCTATACCAATGTGAAACTTGTAGTCAAATTCAGCAAACAGGAAAATGGGAGACAAGGACATTGCATCATGGTGGTTGGAGGAAGAAATAATATAAATCTGTTGGTGCACTGTGTACTTTGACATAATGTAAACAGAACATACCCTTTGTCTTGACAATATAGGCAGATGGTCGTACCATCTACTGGCTGATTATTGTTAAATATGTAATTAATTATTGCAGGCAAGTGTTTTGAAAAATGATTTTAAAACCTGCCCGCATCTCCAGTCACCATAATATGTATCTAGTATTACACACTCTCCTACCTGATTTCACAGATGGATTACCCATGTTATTTGACCCATTGATATTAATGATTTGTGTTTGTGGGTTTGGCCTTCCTGGAAATTCTTAACATGTGCTGGTTTCCTGCACCATGACTGGAACTTGAACTTGACAGAAGACAATGTTTGAAAAGAATGCTACCATTCAGGGTATGATTGGCCACATTTTTATCATTTGTTATAATCAGGATGCCATGAAGTGAAGCACAAAACATTTAAATACATCTTTAAAAAAATGCTGTATGCATAGCAACAAATCATTGTGATCTGGTGATCATTTGCGCTGCCAGTTATATTCCCACGTTGGGATGTATCGCAATGATTCTAAAAATATGCAATTTTCAACATACATGATCTCAACAGAGGTATATTTTCGGAGAGACCTAAACATTGACAGGTTGTCGTCAAGCTGTCCACTCTAAACAACAAACTGCATGAGAGGCAGTTCAGATTTTCCGTCAACCGACCAGAATGTTTACAAGTAGTTATTAGGCACTAAATTATCCACATGTATTGACCCCATATTTAGTAATGCTGTTTTGTAATTTCTTAATCAGCACAGAAGCTGATGTTGAAAGTAGTGACCATAATTTAGTTTAAAGTATTGTGTGAGACTTGCAAGCAATCCTATGTGGATGATGTGGAAAGTATTATTTGCTCTGATATAATCAGTGTAAGAAGGAACAACCTTTGCGTAGCACTTGAAGCATTTAAATGTAAACAGAGAGAACACTGCAGCATGTAGAGCCCACAAATGTACAGAGAGAACAGAGCAGCATTTAGAGCCCTCAAATGTACAGAGAGAACAGAGTACCATGTAGAGCCCTCAAATGTACAGAGCAGCATGTAGAGCCCTCAAATTTACAGAGAGAACAGAGCAGAACGTAGAGCCCTCAAAGAGTATTTTTTTGTGTAAACTTGCAGATATCGATCTTGAGACACCACCTTGAGGTAGCGTGCCACATTTACAGTAGAGCTCCCCGAGAGGTTTGCAAATGTGAAGAAAATTGTGTCTGAACTGTATCAAGTTTCTGTGCAGTGCGCACGTATATTGCTCGATTTTCCCCTCAATTAACACCCTCAATCCTGCGTGGTATATCTCAAACATGCCGGTGAAAATTCAAAAGCTATGGAAACTAAGATAAGTCTATCTAGCATTTTATTCTCTCTCTCATACATAAGTAAGCCCAAAGATGAGGGATTGACTACATCACAATTCTGTGCAAGAGGCTTTACTGTGGTGAATGTCTGTTCAAACAGTTCGCACACAGCGTGGACACTCATCAACATCACACACGTCGCGCCACCAAAGGTCTCTTCCAAGTCCACAATTTCAGGACGTAAACACATTTGTGCCCAGAATGCACTTCCACACTCAGCAGAGTTATATGTCTAAATGCTTTCACTGCTGGCTATACACTATTATATTTATATATAGCTATACACTATTATATTTATATATAGCTATACACTATTATATTTATATATAGCTATACACTATTATATTTATATATAGCTATACACTATTATATTTATATATAGCTATACACTATTATATTTATATATAGCTATACACTATTATATTTAGATGAAGTGGAGTTCCAATAAAATACTAAATACTCAAATATTCCTCCAAATAATAATATCGTTTTCAAAACATGTCAGCTGAAAGACATAGCGAACTGAGAGCTGACATCATTCAGTGTACAACACATTACTGTACAGACTCTGTACAGTTTTCCAATTAAGAAGGTAATCAATAACCAAATACAACAGTTTATCTGGTATATAGAGGATGACAGAGGAGTGAAAAAGTTTAAAGAACATTCCAATGTGGTTACCCAATAAAACCTCAGCTAGTTCACACAGTATTCATCTAGGGTGCTGTGAAGCCTAAACAACAGAATTTACGATAAATCTGTAAGATCGTTTCCTGGTTGACAGAGGGCAAGGTGGCAGGAATTTTTTGAATTAATTCTCTTTATGTGCTGTAAAGAATAGGCATGGGAAGAATGTCACCGTTCAGGTTCACAGACAGGAGCCATGTTTCAGCATTTTTAGATTTAACCAACGAAAAAACTCAGCAGAGGCCTGACATACACACAAAATAAATTCAGGACACATGGAGACATAAACACAAATTACATTCAA
>JACXGI010008408.1:0-18762 GCA_016801175.1 Esox masquinongy | reverse complement strand
GGGAGTATTACACTCAGGGAGTAAATACAAACACCGATAGGCAGCAGGTAACGTAACAACTGGAGTTTGGTGACCATATTTAAACAGATTACACAACTGGGCACAGCAATTAAACCTAATGGCTTTTTTAAGTCAATCATAATGTTAATTGTTTGACTTGTGTAGCAATTTCAAAGTTTTAATTTGGCTGTCATTAACTGACAACTTAGTACACTGTAAATGGCCTGTACCTGTATTGTAGAAGGAGTTTTGGCAGCACAGAGCGGACAACAGGACTGTTGTCTACACACTCCAGGAAGGGAGTGAGCTCTCGAGTCCGGTACACATTTCCTGCAACGACACACACATAAACAAGAGCTCTGAGTTAATACTCAACATGCATGACAGACACGTAAACGAGAGCTCTGAGTTAATACTCAACATGCATGACAGACACGTAAACGAGAGCTCTGAGTTAATACTCAACATGCATGACAGACACGTAAACAAGAGCTCTGAGTTAATGTTCAACATCTATGCAGTCAACAGCTGATTTGGCTCAAGCTGCAGAACCATTAAAATGTCTCTCTCCATCAGGCCACCCACCCTGTGACGAGATGAGCAGGGAGAAGAGCAGCTCCACAACCCCTTCTCTGGGGCTCTCCCCCTCAGACAGGCAAAAACGAGACACCACCTCCAGGAAGAAGGAGTTGCAGTAGCCCCTTATCTCTGCATGCTGTTGAAGGTCTGACCTGAGGGAGGGGAGGACATATGGGTGTGTGTAACTCCGGTTTGAAGTTTCAAGATCTTTATGAGGTGTGAAAACTAAAACATTGCGTTATCTTGCATTTATGGATGTTCTCTCTTCCCTCACCCAATGAGATCAATCTAGCAACCTTTCGAAAACTCGTCAGATGCTCTAACTGCTAAGGTATCAGAGTCTGTTCACCAGCACGAACCCAAAACAGGAAGTGAAAACAAAAATAAAACTATAGGCCTTGTTTCAAAGAATACCATTAGTGTATGTTTCAGATATAAAGAAAAGGCACAAATAGTTCATAAAATTTAAATATGAGCGATATTATACACAGATTTACAGTTGATGTACACATTTACATAATCAGAACAGAGCCACCTGGAGGCAGTTTGGGGTGGTGATCATGGTCTTGTTAGTCTCCTGGGTCCACGGCACCGTGCAAGCAGCCGTTCAGCAGTCTTGGTCATCATTTGTGGTTATTATGTAGTGTTATAAGGGGTTACAAACGGTTGTTGTCGAAGGCCGTTTCTGGACTCACCTAATGGTCTGCGACACAGTGGGCTGGAAGTTTGGCGGCAGGTCTTGCCGGCACTCAGGACAGAAGTGTCTGTCTGCCTGAAGGCTGCAGTGGAGGCATGTCATACAGAAGACATGGCTACATGGAAGGATGGAGGGCTCTTTGAGCTCCGACAGGCACACAGGGCAATGGGTGCCAAATCTAGGGTGTAGGATGTGTCATGGAAACAGGTTAAAAACCACGTAAGATGTGTTGTCAGTAAAAAAACCTGTGAAGTCAGTTGAATGCGAGTGTTACCGGAGGTCTTTGCTGATAGCCTGCTGATCATACGAGTTGAGGATACGGATCAGCTGTAGCAGTGTATCCACGTCTCGGAGATTCGGACCGTCCTGCATGAGCTACCACACACAAACAAAACAAAACAGGTCTATCGTGTTACTGGGGCATTTTCAATCAAAACTAATATGACATTAAAACAAATCGGCAATATCCATCTATGTCCTTGAACTTTGCTAAATATTTAAAATATAATTTTTACCAACCATAACCAATGTTTCACCCAAGCAAGTGGCAACAGTAACATAAAGTAATGAAAACAGTGTTATTTAATATCCAAGACCTTCGTAAACACAACCAAATTATTATTTTTCCAAAAGTATAAAACTACACTGCTCAAAAAAATTGAGGGAACACGTAATCATCACAGTATAACACCAAGTCTATTAAACTTCAGGGATATCAATCTGTCCAGTTAGAAAGCATAAGCGATTGTGAATCAATGTCACCTGTTTTGGCGCAAATGAAAGTGACAACAGGTGCACTGGAGAGACAACAGCAAGACAACCCCCCAAAAGGGAATGGTTTTGCAGGTGGTGGCCACAGAAAATTGCCCTCTTCTTATCCTTCCTGACTGATTCTTCTTTAGTTTTGTGTTTTGCTAGTGCCCATGCCACTACTGGAACTATGAGGCGGTACCAGCTCCAGCTCCTCCAAGATGGCACATGCATAAGTGCCGTCATAAGAAGGTTTGCTGTGTCTCCCAGTACAGCCTCAAGAGCATGGCGGAGATACCAGGAGATGAGCCGTTACACGACGAGAGCTGGACAGGGCCATAGAAGGGCATCAACCCAGCAGCAGGACCGGTATCTGCTCCTTTGTGCGAGGAGGAACAGGAGGATCACTGCCAGAGCCCTACAAAATGACCTCCAGCGGGCTACTGGTGTGCATGTTTCTGACCAAACTGTCAGAAACAGACTCCATGAGGGTGGCATGAGGGGCCTGACGTCCTCTAGTGGGTCCTGTGCTCACAGCCCAGCACCGTGCAGCTCGATTGGCATTCGCCAGAAAACACCAGAATTGGCAGGTCTGCCATTGGCGCCCCGTTCTCTTCACAAATGAGAGCAGGTTCACACTGAGTACGATACAGACGTGAAAGAGTCTGGAGACACAGTGGTGAACGTTATGCTGCCTGCCACATCATCCAGCATGACTGGTTTGACAGTGGGTCAGTGATGGTCTGGGGAGGCATATGGTCTTGGAAGGTCACACAGACCTCCGCGTGCTAGCCAACGGTACCCTGACTGCTGTTAGGTACCGGGATGAAATCCTCAGACCCATCGTCAGACTTTACGCTGGTGCAGTGGGCCCTGGGTTCCTCCTGGTGCATGACAATTTAATTTGATTTTCGGGGGGTTTGAATCCAGCCCTCAATTGGTTGGTGATTTTGGTTTCCATTAACCATTGTTACGTCATTTTGTTCTCAACAAATTACACAATGTACAGTAAAGATTTTGATCTTTAATATATTTTGTTCATATCTACTATGAACGCAATGCCACAAACTGTTTGCCCTCCTCCCATCAGGCAGGTGGTACAGGTCTATCCGTTCTCACACCAGCAGGCTCAGGAACAGCTTCTTTCCATCTGCTGTAACCCTGCTGAACTCTGACCCATTACTAACCACTCCCACCCTGTGTACCACTGGACTAGTCTGATAGGATTTTTCAGTTCACTTGTCATTGCTGCTATTCCTGCATTTCAGTTGCACATGCTACCCTACTTCTTCAATTTGCCTTGATTGCAAATTCAGAATGCCATTGAGAATTGCCACAACTATGTATCCCACTTGTTCATACATATACTTAATAATTGTAAATTTTCTGCACTCCTCTATTTGCTTCCATTGCACATTTAGAATTGCCACATGTAATGCATTTGCATTAATTGCACATCTATATATTCCACTTGTACATACATATACATAATACTTGTACAATTTTCTGCACTCCTCTTTTTTACACTTCTGGTTAGACGCAAACTGCTTTTCGTTGTACTGTACTGTTAAATGACAATAAAGTTGAATCTAATCTAATCATCGAGACCCGATGAGTGATTTAAATGTTCCCTTAATTTTTTTGAGCAGTGTATATTCTTAAGACAGATTTTGTGTGAAAATCATCAATTGCAGGAAGGGGCCACCAAAAAAACTCAGTCTTTCTACTGTTAATTGACCTTGCAGAGTTGTCTTTAAACATAACAACATACTGTTTGTTTCAATTAAGAGTGGAAGAGTCATTGCTCATACTGTCTTCCTCTCAGCCCAACCTCTCACATACATTTTGGAGAAGGTTGCAGTGTTTCAGAGCTCCATCCACCAGTCTGGGGTCTCCATGTTTCATCTCAAACACCACCTTCTGGATGAATGCTGCTACTACAAGCATCCCACACCAAATGTTCCTGGGAAGGACAGAAGATAATTGACAAGGTGCCTAATGTTTCCTTTATAAGTGTTTTAACTTTATTTAAAATGTGCCATGAATCAATCTACATATCAACCAGATCAAACAGCCAGCTGGTCGATCATTCACTCATTAAATAATTCACCAACTTAATAATGAACTCAGTAAATGAATCATTAAACCTGATGGTGTCCAGGCGCTGAAGACAGCCTGGGCTGCAGAAGTGGCTGTACTTCTGACTGAACGCTCTGTCCAGGCAAGGCTGTAGGAGCTCCACTCTGCCCAGGAACGACTCGCACTCAGTCAGTGAGGGCGCAGTCGGCAGCCTGGACTTCTCCACACAGATTCCAAGAGCCAAGATGTCCTCAGTCTGTAACAACAGCAAAATGAAATGCCGAAAGGTGTTGTAAAAAAAAGTATTTATACTCTTTTCTCAAAAAACTATATGAACAATCAAAAATCCACCCCCCAAAAATATTCAAATGTTTTTTTCATGGAACCTTTAAAAATGGCTCCTTTGAAGAATTGACTTTGAATTCTCCCACCGTTTCAATGTGAAGAATGCCTAAAACCAGTTATTTTTAGAGTGCAGTCAACTTGTCGGTCTGGGTCCGTGTCATGGGGTCACCGAGTACCCCAGGGAGCTCACCATCTCCTTGGGCTCCGTGTGTTTGGCCTGCAGCAGGACCTCCGGAGCCAGCGAGGCCTGCAACAGGAGGGTGTGGGCCAGAGTCTCCAGTCTGGGAGCGTAGTGTCTGGCTGCAGCCATGACCCAGGCAGGGGACAGGCCCGGGGCGGTAGTCATGGAAACCTGGAGCTCTGACACGCAGCCCAGCATCGCTCTGGTGAACACCTGTGTGCAAGGAGTGAGTGCAACCATGTTCCCTTTCCTTAGCAACACCTTAACCCTTATTAACAAGCCAGTAGAAACGGCAATGAAAGGTTAGTACATTGTTAGTTAAGGTGTTGTTGTCATAAGGTGTGCAGAACATCATTCTACTGTATTAAAACGTGACGTTGTCTCACCCTCAGCTCGTCCTCAGACTTGATCTGGAAGGAAAGCAGTAGGACGTCATGCAGATACCGGTGGCCCAAATCCAGACGCTCCGGCTCTGACAGTTTCCCCATGAGGCTGCCCAGCTTGCTATTGGTGGCTGTGCTTACAAACCGAACAACCCTCTGAGTGCTTTCGTGTGTTGTGACTGAGAAGAATGACAGTAAGAGACTCGGTCAGACACTCGGTCAGACAGTCATAACACATCCCTATCATCACTGTACGGACACTGGACTGGGGACAGACAGTACCTGTCAAAAGTTTAACATTGAAGTGGTTGCGAATAAGAGAGGGCAGCAGAGGACTGAGGAGCAGGGAGTAAAGGGAGTAAAGGGAGTAAAGGGAGTAAAGCCAAGGGCTGAGGAGTCAATGAGGAGGATGTGTCATTGACAGCCTGAGGTCTGTCTGTCACAAAGTCCAGTTTCCAGTGGCACAGTGTGGGTCCAGACCCGGTGCTCCGAGCTAGCTGACGGGACGGTGCGAACAATACAGCTGAATACTGAACTACAGGGAATGAACAGCGTTCTTAGGTGTTATCATTCCCCAGGTGTAAATAAACCAGTTCAGTTTGCTTGAACACTTGCTAGATTCTGGTATTAAAGTTTCCCCAAAATGTTCTTGAACATATTCTGAGGTACATTTACTCTCATTTGGGGGTGTGGCGAGGTGTGTCTTGAAGCAGTGAGTGGTGTAAGTAAAGGACGGTGGCCATACTGACAGACCCTCCCTGTATTTTAACTGGCCGTTCAGTACAGCACTGATTTATTCAGTTCCAAAACGTAATAGCGAACTGAACACTGTCTGTCACATACCTGGGATGAATTCAGATTCTTCCCAGAAGCTTTGGAAGTGTTTTCTGATGAGCCAACTGAAGGGAGCAGCACATGGACGTTCCTCCCCACCCAACTGCAGGAACTGCTGCACTAACACCTCCTGATCTGACCCGCTACAGGAGGGAAAACACTCAAATCAGGACACTACTTACTGTATCACTGGATAAACGTATACAAACATCTCACAGTTGCTCTTCAGGGACCATAACAATTTGCTGAGCTTGATACCTGGAGTTGTGAGGTGGTGTCAGGTCCAGAATCTGTCTGTCTCCCAGAATGTCCAACCACAGACGTATGAGAGCCTGGCTGAGCCCAGGAGAGGACAATAGGTCCAGGTTGGCATACCGGTCCAGAACCTCCACCACATGGGCCAGGACAGGGATCAGGGTGGACTGCAGACAGCGCCACAGGGTGTGCCTAACAGTGAAGGAATTCAGAGACAGCATTAATAAGACCCAGACAGAAATACCAACCTGGTATTCTTACACAAAATAAGGTTGCACAATTCCAGTAACTTCCATAAAACGCTCTGGTTTTCCAGAGACCATGCTTGGAGGATTCTGTATTTCCTGCTATCCCTCCAGATTCTAGAAATCCTCCAAACCGAAAGTTGGGAAAACCAGGGCATTTGTGTTAAAAGGTCAATGCTTTGACCGGGAGTTTTGGAAACCCAGACTTTTACAACACTGGATGGTTTTGGTGTGCTACCTTAAAGTTCCCCCTTCCTGCAGAGCCTGGCGTTTCCTGGCCTCCCTGTTCAACCACTCCCCAGGTCTGTGGACCAGCTCCTCCCGCACTGCCAGGACACCAGCCAGCCTGCCCAGCAACACCTCCTGGAAAACAGCTGTCACACATGCATTCACATTACTGAGGTGTACGCAGGAAGTGAGCCTGAGGGCCTAGGTAAAGCTACAGCGATGTGACAGAGGTGAGTAAACAGTTTTCCCTTTGATTTACTGATAGCAATGTTGGGAAAGGGCTTTATTTAACCAGTATCCCCGAAGCATTACAGACTGTGGGATAGATCATTCCCGACTGTGCTGACACATGCAGCGTTTACCGTGACCGATTCTCCAGGACTGTTGTCCTAAACGCCAATTAAAATGTGACGTTGAATGTCCGAGATATGGATTAAAGAGAGCCATAAATTCAGCAACAGTCTGTGAAATCAGCACAGGAAGCATTTACATATTCATAAGCACCATCTATTTACCTCCTGTCTCTCCAGGGCTGTCATCCAGAAGCCCCAGTAGTGTGTGCACACGCTGCATGCTCCTGGAGGCCACATCGCTTGGGTCTCTCAGCAAGCCCACTGCTCTCTGGACGCAGGACCGCACCAGAGATAGACTGTGCAAGTGTGCTGTCTCTGTCTTTGCCTGCTCATCGACAGACTCCCGGGTCTCCATGCCCGACTTTGCCGAGGCGAGAAGCTTGCTTATGGGCATTCCACAGAAAACAGACAGGTTCAAACTCATGTCTTCCGTGTCCCTGAGGTCATCAATATGGACTGACAGCCAGACACCTGAGGACAACAGACCATAAATACAGAAATATTAATGAGTATTACCCATAGTGTGTAGCACTATCTGTCACTCTACATCAACCTTGCCAGAGTGGAATGTGTGACATACCTCCTTGGAAGCCAATGTAGTGAGATCCGCCCTTCTGTACACGGGACAGCTTAGTGATGAAGACCACATAAAAACGGGACTGATATGAATTCTGTGTCATCAGGTTGTTCATGGTGCAGTACCTGGAAACACATTGAGCTAAGGTTGAACAGACGGGTTGAAACAATTGTTTAACAATATATATCAACATGAACATTAGTAAAGAAATAATTGCTTGCTTTTTTAGCACAATAAAAATACTCCAATATAGCAATCCCTCATACATGATCAGAGACAAAAATGCGTACTTTGCAGATGCAATGAGCTCGTCACTACAGTGAGATTCCTCAATGTCCACTTGAACAACCAAGATATGGAGAGACTGACTATCATCTTGTAAGAAGCCACTGAAAGAGACATGGAGATAAAGGGATTGATGGATAAAATAAAACATTTTGGTGATGAACTAGTTATTACGTTGGGTTTTAGGATTTAATTGTATTGTACCGTATCTTGTTGCAAAAGGAGACTTCTGTGTCAAACTGGTGAAGGGACAGCAGGAGGACAGTTTCGGCGTGTACCCCCAGAGCCTGAGCCAACCCTCGTACATCAGATTTGGTAAGCAAACTGGAAAATGTTGTGACCTTACAAAATGAAAGAATAGACTGTGATGTAGGCATAAGCTGGTACTATAAACTGTACAGATATTGTTTGGGTTTAGAAGTTTGCAACTAGTTAGTTACTAAACTTACTTCAATAAACCTCACAGGATTTTCTGACTTGTTCAAGTGGCTCTCCATGAAGTCTCTGAGAGAGCAATTATGCTGTTTACAAAAGAACACATTCTGAAGTCTGTCTTTCTCTCGATTGTCAAGGTCTGTGTACTTTAGTCTTAGCATTGAGTCAGGTGTTGCACAGTTTAACAGGAAACTCTTAGCTGATTCAAAAACCTCCTCTTCTTCATCTTTCACATAAGATGACTCAACATCATCTTGGTCTGCATCTATTTTCATGTCACCCTCTTCTTTGTTGGCAGGTGTCCATCCCTGTTCTCCATCCTCATCATCCACAATCTCCATGGGAACATCAATCTCAGTCTTCTCCATTGAAATGATCTTCACTTTGATGTCGTCATCATCATCATTATCTATGTCCATACCCAATGCATCAGCACTTTCTACCTGACTGTGCTCACCAGCCTCACTTTCTCCCATTTGCTCCAGGAGCACATCTCCACTTTTGCCATGTTGCTGATCAAATTCCTGATCCCTCTGTTGCTCCATTTTCTCTAAGGCCTGCAAAAGAGCACTGGCACAGGCGTCCCCATGGAAACCGACAAAGACATCAGACAGCTGGAAGTCTTCCAATGTAGCACTGCCAGTGAACTCCTGCACCCACAGCTTTAGTTTGTCCAGGACCCTGTGCTGCCAGGGTTTAAGGTCTGTGCTTCTGTCCACCTTGTGCTTCTCCAGCCTGTTGATGAGCGGCACTGGGAACTGAGTGTAGACTTTCGTTTGGTCCTCTATTACCACCAACCTGAAGTCCCTGTGGACACGACACTTCACTCTG
Organism: Esox masquinongy; assembly: GCA_016801175.1. NCBI lineage: Eukaryota > Metazoa > Chordata > Actinopteri > Esociformes > Esocidae > Esox > Esox masquinongy. Next base: position 9,705 of record JACXGI010008408.1, on the reverse strand, counting down.
TGGGATCCCAGCCCCAGATCCACATACTGCTGCCCACTTAGATAAACATAGTATTGGTTCAAGGCATCATACAAGCTCTCGTAGAGATTCTGCAGGTTCAGGAGGATCACAGTATGACCTGTCTCCATGCAGGTCTTTACCCGGTTCACATTGCGGCAGATTTGAGCATACTCCTGGTCCTTTGGAAATCCTGAGCCAAAAACAATCTCAGGAGATGCATCATTTGCTTTGGCAAATACTCCTTTTTGAAGAATATGGAGAGCTGCATTGTTGGTGGTGAGGAGGAGGAGATACCGGCTCTCGTGTTGGTTGTCTCTGTCAAGATTTTGTTCAACCATCTGCAAAGTGCTTGGTCTGGGAACTTCCTTAAGGTTTTGGAAGACATCTTGGAAGAAAATTACAGGGTCAAAGTCTTCAGGTTGTCCACTGAAGTTTCGCAAGATGGCTTCTGCCAGCTGGCTGTCATTTGGCTCTTGTTCAGAGTGCCTGACTGTGGCAAAAAGCATTTTCACCAGACTGTAATAGTCTCTGAGACCAAAGAACTGGTTCTTTGCAGTCTCTTCACAAATCCTCAAAAAGGCCTTTGCTAACGGTGGGAAGAGGTGTTTGATTTTCAGGAGAATAGGGACGGAGGATGAGCAGATTCCTATGGCTGTTTCCACCAGTTCACTTTCAGTCGGATCCCACCGAGACACAAAGATCCCCCTGTTCATTTTTGCCGGGTCCAGAGCCCAGTTAGAGATCCCAACAAACCCAACCTTCATGTGTGGGTCTGGCCTTTCATTGTCAATGCAGCCATCTTCCAAGAGGGGGTGAAGGGTCTTCAAGGGCATCTGTGGGGAGTCTTCTGCAAGCCCGATCTCATCCAGCACCACAACTGATACATACTCATCCATGTTTTTGTCTTTCTGAAATCGAGCACAATTCCTGAAAGTTCCGATGATGCCCTCAGGACTGGAGTGAGGACTGCACTGGAAGGACACCATGTGCACCTGCTTGAGCTTCTTGAAGAGTGTATAGTGGGATGCTTGACCCTGCATGGCATCTGCAACCACAGTCTTGGCTAGGGACTTAGAGCTCCCAGGCTTTCCAACCAGAAAGAGTGGGATCCTGAGCTCAATGCAGACAACCATGAGGAACACATTCTCTTTAAGTGCTATGTTCTTGGCCACTGTCTCCCTCGTCTTTATGTTTTGAAGAAAGAAGTCTTGGCATGCTGAAATCTCCTGCATCAGAGATTCTGGGCTGTTCAGCGGCTCTGGAAAGTGTTGACTGATAGCTGACAGGTACTGCTTCTTTGAAACTAGAGATGGGTAGTAACACACGCCCGCTGCAAGAGCCAAGCACTTCAAAGTCATCTGAATGCAGGTAAGTTCAGGGGAATCTGGGAACAGGTCATCACTGTGTTGGTAAAACCACACCAGCACCTTCATGGACCTCTCCACATCTCTCAGACTCACAAAACTGCACTCGTTCTTTCGACTACGCATGTAACTTTGAGAGGCTGCCAGCACACCTGATATGACACGAACACACACCATAGGCAAATTGTGATCCTTGGATTTCCTCCGGACTATCTGTCTGATGTATGAGAGCTCAGTGGAATTGCTCAACTGCCCAAAGTCCCAGACCAAAGGTGCCATGCTAGGAGGCAGTGGATGGACTCGGTACACCAGTTGCCTCAAAGGGACTTTTCCAAGTCGGTCCTCGGTTTCTCCGGCCTTCACTCTGTATCCCAACCCGGCACGTTCCAAGCGTTTCACCATTTCACAAGAGTGTCTCCGATATGGGTTGCAGGCAGCAATTATCTTCAGGCCAGTATTTGCCTTCAAGGGACGTCCCTGCACAGTCCTGTCACATAGAATTTCTTTAACAGCAAAAATGCTTTCTGTGGTATTGGCTTCGTCAAAAAATAAAACTGTGTCCAGTTTGTGTGCTGCCATGTTAATCTTTGCCTGTCTCTCTGCCTCATTCACCTTTCTGTAAATCATCTCAGCTGTGGTTCCTCCATGCACTTTTACCAGTTTCATATTTTCCACATCACGACCTTCCCTTTGGAGATCACAGAGAAAACGGACCAATCGGGTCTTCCCACATCCGGTCTCTCCCATGATGATGACGGGGATTCCACAACGGAACCTCATGTGAATTGCTAGCATCTTTGTTACATTATCAGCTGTGAGCTCGTAGGTTGGGTCTGGATCAAATGCCCCTCTCATCATCCCCTTCCTGGCACCAACAACACATGAAATTCTCTTGATCTTGTCTTCCCTTGGCAAACCATCAAAGTCTTCAGTGAGTGAGATCCCTTGCCGCTCAAGACCCTGTTGAAGTTCATGAGTCATCACGTCTCCCATCAACACCTTGTGGTTCTGAGGATCAACTGCATTGAGCGTTTTACCACCAGGGCTTTGCATCACATGAAAGCCCAAAAATGACATAGAGAAGCGATCTGCATTGAAGAAAATATATGGATGAGACTCGCATTCCCAACGCTTGCGAATGGTAAAACGGGCCAGAAGGTCATCCACTTGATCATCCTGATGGAGAAGTGAGAGACTCTGGTCGGAAGTGTCAATAGATGGTGATGCGAAATCTTGTGCCATCCTTATCATGAACTTTACAATGAAGCCTTTGAAGCCACGTAGGTGATCAGCAAGGAAGTCTGGGTCACAGAAAACAGACTTCTCACAGTCTTTCAATTGCAGATTAAGGAACCAGGTAAAGTTCTTGAGTTCAGCCCATGATGGATCTTTCAATCCACAGTTTGCCAGAAGGTGGTGGAGACAGTCAATGGGATCTCCCTCTGTGGATCCTTCCCGGTAATAAAATGGATCCAGGTTCTCATTTCTGTTGAAACGTCTCAGGAACTGATAGGGTCTCTGAATCCCTTCACTGGCAAACTCCTTCTCGTCCATCAGTGGGTCCAAGGATGTCCTGGTCTGAGTATGGCGACTATTTAACAACAACTGCTTCACCTCCTTCGGTGGTCTGCATTGGATGGTAGGCAGGATATCAAGAAGCCCAACTCTTATCTTTGGAAGAGATCACAGATTTATCAGGATGGAAAGAAACATATAAGACTAAAGATGAGCATATTCCAAACAAGATCACAAAACAATGAATAACAGCAGCATGACTCCTACCTCCTTAGTGTGTTTTTGGTTTGGAAAGGTTATGTGAGGTCTCAGAACCTCAATCACCATCAGATGAGTTAAACTCCCCCTCCACAACATTCCCTTGTTGTCACTTAAACATCCTAGAACCAAGAAATGGAACAGGAACTCTTCCAGACCAGCATTAACCTGAAAATCAAGAGTCTCTATGTGAAATCAACTTCCTTTATTCTCTGGGAAATCATTGTATGTACACAAATAGTGACAGTTTAATGCATCCCTTCACTGGATCACATCACATGAAGAAAAATAGCTGTAGACTTACTGCAGCAGTGTCGACGTGAAGCAGCACAGGGTCCAGTTCTCCAGACAAGGCCAGTCTATCAGACAGGGTCCGGATGAATGAGTCCAGGTCAACATGTGGCTCTATCAGTCTGATCCTAACATACTGGGCCCTGGGAAAGGTCTGCTGGAACTTCTCAAATAGTCTGTCCACATAAAGGGATTTCCCTATAGCAAAAGAAAAGGCAATAGGTAATCTTCACAGAGTACCTATTGTCTTTGTGTATGTATGTATGTATGTATGTGTATATATATATATATATATATATATATATATATTATTATATTTTGTGCGGGCTTTCTTGTGCATCATCTTTAGAAGAGGCTTCCTTCTGGGACGACAGCCATGCAGACCAATTTGATGCAGTGTGCGGCGTATGGTCTGAGCACTGACAGGCTGACCCCCCACCCCTTGAACCTCTGCAGCAATGCTGGCAGCACTCATACGTCTATTTCCCAAAGACAACCTCTGGATATGACGCTGAGCACGTGCACTCAACTTCTGTGGTCGACCATGGCGAGGCTTGTTCTCAGTGGAACCTGTCCTGTTAAACCGCTGTATGGTCTTGGCCACCGTGCTGCAGCTCAGTTTCGGGGTCTTGGCAATGTTCTTATAGCCTAGGCCATCTTTCTGTAGGGCAATAATTCTTTATTTCAGATCCTCAGAGAGTTCTTTGCCATGAGGTGCCATGTTGAACTTCCAGTGACCAGTATGAGGGACTGTGAGAGCGATAACACCAAATTTAACACACCTGCTCCCCATTCACACCTGAGACCTTGTAACACTAACGAGTCACATGACACCGGGGAGGGAAAATGGCTAATTGGACCCAATTTGGACATTTTCACTTAGGGGTGTACTTACTTTGGTTACCAGCGGTTTAGACATTAATGGCTGTGTGTTGAGTTATTTTGAGGGGACAGCAAATTTACACTGTTATACAAGCTGTAAACTTACATTGTAGCAAAGTGTCATTTCTTCAGTGTCTTCACATGAAAAGATACAATGAAATATTTGCAAAAATGTGAGGGGTGTACACACTTTTGTGAGATACTGTATATATAGTTTGAGATACTGATATATATATATATATAGAGAGAGAGAGAGAGAGAGAGAGAGAGAGAGAGAGAGAGAGAGAGAGAGAGAGAGAGTGTGTGTGTGTGTGTAAAGCGGGTACATTCTGGTATACAGATATTACAACGTGTTTTTCTTTACCAACTGCGGGCCGAGCGGATGACACAACCCAGACAGACAGTTTCTCTGGATAGGTCCCTGAGACGGAACTGTATTGGGATGGTACAGTGAAGTGGTGGCGGAGATATCTTCGGGCACTCTCGGCTGTGATGTCCACTCTTGCCTGTATCTTGTGGATGCTGAAGAAAGATGGCACGTATCTGTGCTGGTGCGTCACGGGGCTGACCAATACCAGGCGGTAATGGGGGCCTGCGGTTCTCTCCAGCTCCTCAAAGAGCTCCCCAAGGCCCACACTTACGTCGTAACCCAATAGGCCTGGGTTGACCAATGTGTAGATCCGTTGTTGGCTCCCTACGGCACCGTCGCCCCCCTGGCCCAGGGCTCGACGGAGGAAAATTTCCACCTGTTCTTCTGTGGTGTCCTCTCGGCAGACCAGAATTTCATCTGTAGATGGCAGAGGCTGCTCTGGGCTCTCCATGTACAAGGACAGAGTGGTGCTCAGGACCTCAGTGGCGGAACAGAGGATGAGGTTAGGCTTCCCTTCTTGGAGCGCCCGAGGCAGCTTCCTCTTGACCCGCAGCCGGTCCATTTCAGAGAGGCAGGACAAGAAGCAAGCCAGAGTAGCAATGTCTATATGCTCTGTGAGATACCTTGGCATGTCCTCCTTAAAATGCCTCCATAGATCATCCAGATTTTCCTCATTCTCCCTTTGAGCCATGGGTGAGAGGTCTTCTGTCTCCTCTTCATCCTCAGTATCTGAGAACTCAATCATGTCCCCCACTTCTTCAAAGTGGCTCTCAGTAGATTTGTAATTGTACCCCAGTCTTTTGTCAGTGTTGTGTCCAGTTGATCTGAAGTCCTCAGACTGTTCAGAACCATATTCATCATCAACACAATCGTCATCGTCATTCCACAATACTGGCGAACCGGACTGTGTTTCTGTCAACTTTTTTGTAACCAGGACAAAGGCCTCTTTCACATCTTTCAAGGTGCAACCTGCCTTGATGGGTGACAGCAGATGCCACACCTGCTGAGGAACACTGGTTCTCCTCACACAGATGCAGTAGATCCACCTACACAGGTAAACCATCTGCTCAGATGTGTAGTGGTTCAACGTGTGGAACTGGGAGCGTTTCTCGACGATTAAGGCACACCATTCCATGTGGCAGGTCTCCATGGAGCGACACAGGGATTGGAGCTGTTCCGTCACCTCACCACTGTACTGAATCTCTTTACCCCGCAGGGATGAGAAGCTGAGCTGGATGCACGGCTGTTTCTCCCGGCTACACTTGATCTGTGCCTTCCACTGTCGGAAAAGCATGTTGCCAGAAAATTGCATTTGGAGAAGGATATGACCCAGCCTCTGAACTCCCTCAAAAACCTAGAGGCAGATAATGCTAATATTTAATGCCAGCAACAACAAAAAAAAATTTCAGGCCATCATTATGTTCTTTTTCAGAAGGGCTAAAATCTATTAAGTAAAGGCTAATGGCTTTATTGAAGTCAATTGACCTGAGTGAACCTGTTGACTTGCTCCTTGCCATGCTCTCCTTTGGATGACATTAACATCAGCTTGTTTTGCAGCTCCAGTAGATTGTCCAGGCTGTAGCTCTTCACCTCATTGTCCTTCCTCACATTGACAACCAGCAGGCTCTGCAGGCACCTCTTCTAACAGGAAGGTAAGACGAGGAAAAAGAAGAAAAAAGGACCCGAAAAAAAGGAACAAGAGATATATTGGAAAATACATTCATAAATTTTCCAATATGAATATGCAATCCAGTCGAACAGGGCTCTATCTATTTGCGTCAATGTATTTGTAAGATCCAAATCAATATCAGGATTTCAAGTCTTTGGATTTCATGGTCTTGTTAAAACACTGCAGATTTGGTATTATCCTTTCACTCACCCTGTCTGTGTGTGCCTCCGACCAGCCTACAAGGTACATCCCCTGGGCATTAATGGCTGATGCCAGGGAGAGAGAGGACTGCTCAACAGACCCATGGGTTTCCCTCAATCCCATCAGCCAGCCCAGCAAACGACTTGAGTCCCTCTAGAACACACACACCAGAATGATCAATATAACCAGGTTACGATACACATGTAAGGAAACAGTCAGCCCCTGAATACCAGGACAAGTTAAAACGGAATATGAAGAACAGGTACAAACAATATTCACCAATTTGTCAGGGAGTCTTTGGTCTCTTTGTAGGGTTTCCCACACCTGCCTGGCCGAGGTCATGAACTCCTTAAAGCCAGCACTGGGGGGCAGAGAGTAGAGAAAGGGGCTGTAGCCCATCACTGCATCGTGGAAACAGGCCACTTGGTCAATCTCTGTGTCGTTCTCTCCAGCCGAGATGGAGGCCAAGTCCACAAAAACTTTCACGTCATTCATGTCTATTTAAAGAAAAATAGCAAGAATAGAGTTAGAGTATGACCCCATCTAAGTTAGAGCATGACCACATTTAAATGCAAATTTCAGTTATTGAATACATTACAATTCATGAATGCGTCTTAATTCAGGATTTAGCTCCATAACTAATGTTTACACAGGTAAATGCTGACGGTTGTTTAGAAAGACAAATGGCCAGTGTCTTACTCTGGAGATGTTTCTGGACCCATTTGACCAGAGTCTGGCTCTCCAGGAACACCTCCAGACACGTAGTCTCTTGCTGGGTGACCGAGGACAGCTTCTGCTTGGCATGGATGAGGTCATCACTCAGGGACCGCAGAACCCTTTGCTTGAATGAGCCGTCCTCCTGTATGATGCACGGCAAATCTTATTACAAAACATTTAAACAACATAGAGACAAGCAGACAACAATGTAAATGGCAAACTGTCTGGAAGAAATGTAAAGAGGTTCATAAAGTAAACATTAACAACATTATTTTTACATAATACCATAATTAAACAGAGACATATTACCAGCTGGGTGAGACTGTGAATCTCACTGAAGTCTCCGCTGAGCTCCATCCTCTCAGCGATCCTCAGGAACACACAGGCCAACACAGCAGCCTGATGGAGCTGTCGATACTCCTGAATCTGCCCCAATCTTACCTCCACCCAGCCTGGCTCCAGATCCGTGTGGCCCAGCAGCCTGCTGGACATCAGCCCCAGCTCCCTCCTCATCTGCCCACCGTCGCCCACGTCCCCTGAGGCCTCCAGGGCCTGGTCGATCTGCTCAAAGGTGGCGGACTCCAAAGCGATCTTAAATCCAAGCTGGAGGAAGCGGCTCAGCTGGGGCTTCCAGATTATGTCATAGACCTGTGTGAGGGTCATTGGTACGGGAATGGGTCTGGTAAGGTCGTCATTGGCGACCTCTAAGCACCCATCCACCCAGGAGCGAAGCAGCAGGTTACTACCACGCATCTCGTGCATCTCCCTGGCCATGTCCAGAACCGCCCGGCTGGTCAAGTACCATCGACCCAACCCCAGGGATGCCGGCTGCTCCTCCTCTTGCTCCAAACTGCAGGGCTGGACCACCACCAGCTCATTCAGGCTCACTGACTGGAGGTCAGCTCTGTGTTGCTCCTTTAGACCGGGGATCTCTGGAGCTGTGGGATGAAGATTTTAATCACGCTGAATCGTAATAGCCGAGTGAATATCTGTCATTTTATTTCACCCAAAGCCATGTAAGAGAGTTGTGCAAATGTGTTTTCTAGATTATGATGCATTTACATAGATGACACATTAAAACAATGCAATGTAGCTGAATGTCTATACCTAGAACAACATTCAACATCCTAAAATTAATATATGTCTCTGACGTCACCCATCTATGTAACATAGCCACTGTACATTCTCTAATTATATTCTATAAATGTTTAGTTGCTCACCTGTGATGTTGTCGGAGACCTTGCCCATCATCTTGATGAGTGTGTCCACGTGTTCCCATTGCTGTTTAAAGGCCTGGAGGTCTTTGTCTCTTTGAGCCAGGATCACCTCAGCATTAGCAGGGACGATGTTCACCTTATCATTCCTCCTATCTGTTGAACACAAGTAGAAGAAACAATAGCATCTGCCAAACTCAGATCATTTTAGGACATAGATAAATCAGATGGATTATACTTTTTTTATAATTTTTTTTACAAACATGTACACAAGCAGGAAAATAAGCATTAATATTATTATTAAGTCAACATCAAACATCTTTAACCATAATTTAAGTCTTGCATTGAAAGCTCTGAAGCCACATACACTGGAGGTAGATCTTCTTGAACTGCTCTCTGTGTTTCAGAATGGTCTCTAGGTGTCCTACAGCTACATGGCCCAGACACAGAGCCTCTACCAGGGAGGCCAGGGCCCTCTGACAGCCTCCCATCACCTCAGCTGCCTCAGCGTCCACCTGGATGGCCTTCCAGTCCCCTGGAACGTAGCAAGGTATCTATGAACTTCAGACAAATTACGCACATGCTACTATTCCCTTCAAGCCAACTAGAAACTTGAACTCTCCATAATGTGGCCTAGTTAATGTCATCAAAGTTTTCACATAGCAGTTAACTGAGTACAAACTGGGCTACCCTGAGTCAGGAGGTGATGGACAGCAGACTCTGGGTCCAGCAGCTGACCGACGGGGTCGTTCCCGAACCGCTCTGCTGACCCAAGGACAATGGAGGAGAGCACCCAGGAAGGGAGTGGATTAGACAGAGGGGACAGTGTCTGCAGAAGGGCCCCCTCTTTACCAACCTGACAATCAGAAAGGACTTTTCATTAACAATCACACGGTTCAGACTCACTCAGTCACCTGTATGGTCCAAATACCCAAAACAACAGTCACTCAACCACCTAGTCCAAATACCCAAACCAACAGTCACTCAACCACCTAGTCCAAATACCCAAACCAGCAGTCACTCACCTACAGTGGGGAGAACAAGTATTTGATACACTGCCGATTTTGCAGGTTTTCCTACTTACAAAGCATGTAGAGGTCTGTAATTTTTATCATAGGTACACTTCAACTGTGAGAGACGGAATCTAAAACAAAAATCCAGAAAATCACATTGTATGATTTTTAAATAATTAATTTGCATTTTATTGCATGACATAAGTATTTG
>JACXGI010008407.1:0-33665 GCA_016801175.1 Esox masquinongy | reverse complement strand
AAGTACCGACCTAAAGTACCTAGGTATTGAAGTACCGACCTAAAGTACTTCCCCGAGTTGGTTAATGAGAAGAGATTAAGAGGAGACAAAATCGCAGTGCCGGCAATTATCTTTATTCATACAGATATATCTGGAGACAGTGTGGCATTCAGTCCAACAGAGTCTGACACAATCACAGCACCCACAGTTCTTATAGCATTAGCCCCCTACCCTAAATTTTATGGTTCAGGGCGCGGTTCCTACCATATATAAATGAGATATATGTTGTTTAACACATCTTTCATGGCATCTGCCGTCTTCGGGTTTCCCTGTTGTTATTCCAACCAATCGACTTCTAGCTTTAGCGTCTTTTCCCTTATTTGGCATTCTGCCAGTTTATTACCAAATTTCAAAGGGGTCTGTTCTTGCTCCCAGCTATTCTAGTGAGATAAGGATCCTGTCACCCCCTCCTCTAATGCAGTTACAATGTTTCTTAGTTCTACTTAGCCTCTAGCAGGCTTGCATGTTATCTTAATGCTATTGCCCCACAGTACAAAAAAGAAAAAACGTCAATAAAATAGGAAGTTTATTTTATCAAATAGCCAGTTGGAACAGTTGGGGTCGCAACGTTTTTTAAATAGTACCTGCAAACGGTTACCAGTGACCATCACAAAATTATAGCTTACCTTATTATTCGTTCGACAGCTTGCTAGACATTTGATTTCGAACTAATATAATAGCATGTTAATTTATCTTTGCTTACAAATAAATGAACATGACAGGAAACGTTTTCATGAAAATCACATGCCAATTGCTTAAAACATTTATAACAGTAAAGAATAAAATAGGAATGTTATTTCTTAACCAAATAACTATAGACTAAGACATTGTAAACTGTAGATAGAATTTGAGGAAAACTAAAGAGAAACGCGTTGAGTCATGGCAATGCTAGAAAAAATGACAATTGAGCAATTTCGAGTTTCCAATTATATTTTATTTCTATGCTAGGCCACGTATTCTAAAATGCAGTTTATGTTATGTATAAGCAATCAACCACTCTTGCCCAAGGTCCGACAATATTCTCAAGAGTGAAGACCGATATCCTATCCGCACATTCCAAAAAATACAGTATTTTCGCTTGAGACATATGGTAGAGACATTTTATTCTCTGTCACGATCAAGGACGGGTGTGAGGTAGGCTTATAGAGGTCATATGGATGACTTGCAGCTGTGACACCAGCGCTACTGTCCGGCGACTGTAGGGTCAGGTCCCTATACTAGAAGCGCCGGAAAGGGGTACATTTGACCCAGAGGTACCTAAAAAAATGTTTTCGCGACACTCAAACTTACAGGAAGCTCCTTTTAGGAATACTCCTGGATATGCATGCTTAATCCCCCAGTATTTTTTAAATGTAAACACAACCACTGGAAAAGCGAATTTAAAGCTATTTTGCCCGAATTTCTGCCAGACGCGCTATTCGCCATTTTTATTTTATTTTTTAAAGCTGTAAGTCTCCTACTCTGTCATCAGGTGGTGCAAAGAAATTGCTTATTTGCCATCAGATGGCGAAACGTTTTGGTAATATTCATTAGTCTGAATGCGTGGTGTGTGCGCATGTGTGTGTGTGTGTGTGTGTGTGTGTGTGTGTGTGTATGTGTGTGTATATATGTGTGTGTGCATATGTGTGTGTGTGTCAGGTTTTACGTTAGCCGGCAAATGATGGCGGTATCATGAGTAGTTGTCCATCATTGGCCAAAATGTCCGGTGGGAAATATGCCAAATAAATAAATTGATTAAAAGCATATTAAATGACCTAATATTGTGTGACCTGTATATGTTGCCAAGAAAAGGTGTTTCAACAATATGCAATGGGACAACATATATTTATATCCATACATTTCAATGGGCATTATCTAATTAGGAAATATGGTTGGAAATGACTAAGTTCGACTTACACATGCTTGGCTGTTTTTCTTTTGTCGATCAGAGTTGATGCAACAAATATAAGTGACTGAAAAGTGTTTGTCTAATAATAATGTTGCGAAATTAGGCTACATTAAGGTGCGTTGCAAAACAATTCTAAACTGTATTTAAACATACTTAAATTAAGAACCAAACGAGTTTCAGTAAATGATCTGAGCATAACTTGCCGCAGATTATGTCAAACATGCTTCTGCTAGCATTTGCTGGAAACGGATATAGTTCACATTGTATTTGTTGAGATGTTTCTAACATTGACCCGAAATCCCTTATTCAAATTGTAAACATGGTTTTGGAATTGAAATATTGTGCAAGAAGATCGTTTTCTATAAAAAATAATTGCGATCTGGCTCAAATAATTGTGATCATGTTATAATATTGCTTACCTCGCAAATATTGTGAAGAGTTCATTCTCCAGACCAATTTAAATAAAAACACATTTGTTGGATCATAGCTTTTGTGTTTGATTGCTGTTTAAATGTGGGATATTATATGGCTAATTAAAAAATATGTCCGGTAGGATATGACCGAATTTCTGGAATTATAACGACCATTATTGGCCGTCAAAAATAGTATATCTTAAACTCATATACTATATGTTCATCAGTATAGCCTACGCCTTACAGTAAGGCTTTTTACTAAAAAGGAACCGTAACGCTGTTAAAATTGTAAGTCTCCAATATGAAAGACTGTGCTGCCTGGCTGGTTTTATCAGTCGAGTTGGATCTATACCCCACATTTTGGGTCACCGGTAGACAAATGTAGGCTACTGATGTACGTCGATTGATGAAATCTTTGTAAATGGTTAATAGGCTATATTAATTAAGGATAATGTGATTTGTTTTCTAAAAGCAAATTAACACATTGTGTAAGTCCATACGGCACAGATGGCAACAATAATTTACTATTCAATAGGCTATAACGGCCTATCGAAACCACGGAGAGAAATTAACAATTTTATTAATCAACTGAATGGGCGGAGCTGTTAGGAAAATTGTATTCATGGTACAATTTCTTTAGCGTTTAGTGCTGAAGCAGTGAAGTGGGTGTGTGGCTGGAGTTCACTGTGTAGACGTGTAGACGTGGCTCGATCGCGTCTTCACATCGCTTGTAAACCTAGTTTGCTGATATGAAACTTGAAGCATGCCATTTTTTATATCTGAGATGTTGTTAAAGGGTTTGATTGGAATTTAATTAAGATATCATATCTCAAAGTGTGAGAAGCTTTTTTTTCCATTTTCTGTTTAGCCTATTTTTTATTTATATATAATAATTCACTTTTAATAAACAGTCAAATTCAACAACTCGTGTGTATTTATTGAATTGCGCTTACATAAATTGCTCACAATGGACCCTGGAATTTTGGGAGATGGGATCGTTTACAAGTTGATGCCTTCCTCCCACACATAAGCGACAGGGTGATATTTATGGAAGGAAACAGCGTCTCTTTGTAATCCAAAACTGTTCTGAAGTTCCTATTTTCTTTATCTAGTTTATTTAATTTAGTTATTGTAAGAGTAAAAATGCTGAGAGACAGATGTGTTTCACATTTTCAAGAAAATCTATGAACAACAACATCCCGCAATATCAATCAGTGGTTGATTGTAGGCTACGTACATGAAATTGTATACAATTATAGTGTACATACAGTATAGTGTACATTATAGTTAGGTTATTCAAATTCATTGTCATTGAACAGTGTCACTTGAACAGTGTACATGATAAACACGTTAATTTTAGGCCATCTATATGCATTTGCAAGGCTATAATTCGTTTTTCTCTTTTCCAAGAAATGTTTTTTATTTAAATTAGTCAGCAGAATGGAGTCTTCTTTGCGAACTGAGCTTAGGCTAGGACTGGGCTGTGGCGAATATTAAATAACTGCCTGATCGCAATTATTTGAGCCAGATCGCAATTATTTTATAGACGATAACGATCTTCTTGCACAATATTTTGATTCCAAAATCATGTTTCCAATCTGAATAAGGGATTCTAGGCCAATGTTAGAAACGTCTCAACAAATACCACGCGAATTATGTCCTTTCCATAGGTCTGCTTTTCTGCTCTGCGCAAAGTTATAGGCTCAGATCATTTCCTGAAACTTATTTGCTTTTTAATTTCAGTATGTGTAAACCTAGTAGCCCTATAGAATTTATTTGTAAGCAAAGATAAATTAACATGCTATTATATTGCTTTGAAATCGAATGTCTAGCAAGCTGTCGAACGAATAATAAGGCAAGCTATAACTTTGTGATTGTCACTGCTAACCGTTTGCAGGTATTATTTAAAAAACGTTGCGACTCCAACTGTTCCAACTGGCTATTTGATTAAAATAAACTTCCTATTTTATTGAAGTTTTTTTCTTTTTTGTACTTTAAAATATTAAATGGGTTCGAGGAGGTGAATATAAACGTAAAATGTCCCTTAAAAAATGTTTTAATTCCCATTGCTCATACAACAACAGGGCAGTTTGAAATATAATGGTGTAAGGAAGACTGGAGAACATTCTAGCATTGCTCACTGTTCTGACTTAACGCTTTGGCGTTCAAAGGTTGCCTTGCTTTAGGGTTTCAAATAACTATTAATGAACAATAATAGGCCCATCACTGGACGGAATTAAAGAACAATGGGCTGTAGCAACCATTACATGGCCTTTTAATGCTGCTGCATAATGAATTTGGCCTAATTAGACATACTAATGATTATCTCGTTTGAACGATTTAGTATCTCGTTTGAACGACTTAGGAACATGTTTGAACGACTTAGTAAAAAAAAATGACGGAAATTTTTTTTTGAAAAAAAAAGAAATTAAAGTTTTTTTTTAACTACTTAATTTTTTTGCTAAGTCGTTCAGACGAGATACTAAGTCGTTCAAACGAGATACTAAGTCGTTTGAATGACTTAGCAAAAAAACAATTAGTAGTAAAAAAAAACGTATTTTTTTTTTTCAAATTTAAGTTTTTTTTTTTACTACTTAATGTTTTTTTGCTAAGTCGTTCAAACGAGATACTAAGTCGTTTGAATGACTTAGCAAAAAAACAATTAGTAGTAAAAAAAAAAAACTTAAAAAAAAAAAATTCTAAATTTAAGTTTTTTTTTTGCTACTTAATTTTTTTTACTAAGTCGTTCAAACGAGATACTAAGTCGTTCAAACGAGATACTAGGTCGTTTGAACGACTTAGCAAAAAAACAACTAGTAGTAAAAAAAAACTTACAATTCTTTTTTTCAAAATTTAAGTTTTTTTTTTTTATACTACTTAATATTTTTTTACTAAGTCATTCAAACGAGATACTAAGTCGTTCAAACGAGATAAACTTAGTCTCTGGGCCCACATTTTTTTTTGCTACTTGGGCTTCAGGGCTTCCGTATTACTTGTACAAGTCACTGTATAACTGCTGAAAACACAATATCGCATTATGATCTCGCATGAATAACAATGTTAAGCTTCTGCACACTACTCAACTAGTGCGGACTCTCCTAATTTGTTCAACCCCTGGAGAGATTCTACACGTAATCGTATGTGGTCTAGACAACAGGGTAATACTAGGTCTTATTTTGGCTACCAAATACTATAGTGATGAAGTATCGCAGTAAGTGTTGCTTCTTCTCTCAAATTTACCCACCCCTAGAGATTTGCACAATATTAATCGTGGCCTAGACATGGATTAACTAGGTCTCCATGGACTACCTAAGCTATAGCATTACTTGATTTGGTCGTTAAATGGTGTAGGTTTTCGACTCCCCAACTGGTCAGCTGTTCACAGGAACCAGGAACAGAAAAGCCAACTTCCTTGCAGGTGTGCGCAGTCAGCTTCAGCGTCTCAGGATCTCCAGTAAAAACTGTAGTTTTTTGGTTGAATCGAAAGTCCAACCATACGGCTCACAACACCAACTGTTAGAATTTAGCAGTTACGTATAGTGGTTAAATAATAGAGAACCCACACAAATCAAAGGAGAAAATACATTCTGTATTTATTGGAATAATGCAGCAGAGTTGTCCTATTTCAATGAATGTTCCAAAATGTTCTCACTGTAATGCTGGTTACAAGCTGATTTACAGTATCTCACAAAGTGAGTACACCCCTCACATTTTTGTAAATATTTGAGTATATCTTTTCATGTCATAACACTGAAGAAATGACACTTTGCTACAATGTAAAGTAGTGAGGGTACAGCTTGTATAACAATGTAAATTTGCTGTCCCCTCAAAATAACTCAACACACAGCCATTAATGTCTAAACCGCTGGCAACAAAAGTGAGTACACCTCAAATGAAAATGTCCAAATTGGGCCCAATTAGCCATTTTCCCTCCCCGGTGTCATGTGACTCGTTAGTGTTACAAGGTCTCAGGTGTGAATGGGGAGCAGGTCTGTTAAATTTGGTGTCATCGCTCTCACACTCCCTCATACTAGTCACTGGAAGTTCAACATGGCACCCCATGGCAAAGAACTCTCTGAGCATCTGAAAAAAAGAATTGTTGCTCTACATAAAGATGGCCTAGGTTATAAGAAGATTGCCAAGACCCTGAAACTGAGCTGCAGCACAGTGGCCAAGACCATACAGCGGTTTAACAGGACAGGTTCCACTCAGAACAGGCCTCGCCATGGTCGACCAAAGAAGTTGAGTGCATGTGCTCAGCGTCATATTCAGAGGTTGTCTTTGGGAAATAGACGTATGAGTGCTGCCAGCATTGCTGCAGAGGTTGAAGGGGTGGGGGGTCAGCCTGTCAGTGCTCAGACCATACGCCGCACACTGCATCAAATTGGTCTGCATGGCTGTCGTCCCAGAAGGAAGCCTCTGGTAAAGATGATGCACAAGAAAGCCCACAAACAGTTTGCTGAAGACAAGCAGACTAAGGACATGGATTACTGGAACCATGTCCTGTGGTCTGATGAGACCAAGATGAACTTATTTGGTTCAGATGGTGTCAAGCGTGTGTGGCGGCAACCAGGTAAGGAGTACAAAGACAAGTGTGTCTTGCCTACAGTCAAGCATGGAGGTGGGAGTGTCATGGTCTAGGGCTGCATGAGTGCTGCCGGCACTGGGGAGCTACAGTTCTTTGAGGGAACCATGAATGCCAACAGGTACTGTGACATATTGAAGCAGAGCATGATGCCCTCCCTTCAGAGACTGGGCCGCAGGGCAGTATTCCAACATGATAACGACCCCAAACACACCTCCAAGACGAACACTGCCTTGTTAAAGAAGCTGAGGGTAAAGGTGATGGACTGGCCAAGCATGTCTCCAGACCTAAACCCTATTGAACATCTGTGGGGCATCCTCAAACAGAAGGTGGAGGAGCGCAAGATCTCTAACATCCACCAGCTCCGTGATGTCGTCATGGAGGAGTGGAAGAGGACTCCATTGGCAACCTGTGAAGCTCTGGTGAACTCCATGCCCAAGAGGGTTAAGGCAGTGCTGGAAAATGATGGTGGCCACACAAAATATTGACACTTTGGGCCCAATATGGACATTTTCACTTAGGGGTGCACTCACTTTTGTTGCCAGCAGTTCAGACATTAATGACTGTGTGTTGTGTTATTTTGAGGGGACAGCAAATTTACACTGTTATACAAGCTGTACACTCACTACTTTATATTGTAGCAAAGTGTCATTTCTTCAGTGTTGTCACATGAAAAGTTATCCTCAAATATTTACAAAAATGTGAGGGGTGTACTCACTTTTGTGAGATACTGTATACATTGAAGGGCATGTCTACCTAGCAAAGATCATTTTCCCAAGACAATAACCCCTATGCCAGATGGTCAATGCAAACATTCCTGTGGTTATCAGAGCACAACCTACTGAAAAAGAGAATTTAAATACAGATATTCCTATTACTCTCTTACCTAGGTGCATATAACTTTCAATTAAACATACCTTCATAATAAATTTAAAATACTACATTATTACACAGATTCCACAAAGTCTAAAACAAAGAGCTTTAATATTCCTGTTGTGGGAATGCTTATAAAGCCTCCCCACAATGCGGTCTGCTTAGAGGGGCATCTCGCAGTCAAGCCAGGTTGACAGGTCTGATGTGGTTATAATGAAGAAACATGAAGTTATAAGTCAAACTCATCAGCTGACTCAGTGGGACTAGATGAGTGCTGGCAACTGCCCCTGGATGTGATGCCAATGGCAATCGCAGGAGGGATATGACTTGCACTGTCAATCATTGTCAAGTCAAGGTAGGCAAAACAATTATGCCCTTAATGTTTTTTCAAGACACTATTTACGACATTGGATGGCTGGCTTTTACTTGAATGAATCCTCTTCAGATTTTCCACCAGAACCTTAACGTGTGCTGATTGAAATTGATGCTCTTGCTGACTGAGGATACGCTAAGAAGAAGAGGAAGTAGCAGGAGATAGAGCTGTCTTATGGAAATGTATAAAACAAATAGCTTGTTATACCAAATGTGGGAAATAGCACTGAAACCTTCAATCTTCATCTAACCTCGAACATTTTTTCCCCTAAGGACTTTATTCTGTTTCATTATGTTACAATGCTTTGACAGGTAGCATTGTTTTAGTCATTCAGAGATACTGTTTGTATATACAAGATACTGTAATAGCACATTGTGATTTTTACGTTAGTATGGTTGACAGTAATTTTAAAGGGGCACTTCACCCTGGATGGTGTGTATATGTCAGAGAAATTTCTAGGGAAGTGAGGCTTGTTTCACATATTAGCCAGAAGGAGCAAGGAATGTTTTTTGCGCATTAAAAACACCACAGTATTATGTCACAGTGATTTATTATCATGTAGTTGTTTGGCTCCTTTTTAAATCATAATGATAACAGAAATCACCCAACTGGCCCTGATCAAAAACATACCCCTGAATGTTTGGCCTTGTTACAGACACACAAGTTGACACACACAGGTTAAAATGGCAATTAAAGGTCAATTTCCCACACCTGTGGCTTTTTAAATTGCAATTAGTGTCTGTGTATAAATAGTCAATGAGTTTGTTAGCTCTCATGTGGATGCACTGAGCACGCTAGATACTGAGCCATGGGGAGCAGAAAAGAACTGTCAAAAGACCTGCATAAGAAGGTAATGGAACTTCATAAAGATGGAAAGGGATATAAAAAGATATCCAAAGCCTTGCAAATGCCAGTGTGGAAGATGAAAAATGTTCGCGATTTATTAAAATAAAAACTTCTCAGAGTCTGTTATAACAGTTGATTATTTCAAGTTTAATTACGTCGCGCCACGGGAACAACCGTCACAACATTGACAGAGAATGAGTACAGAGACTAGCAGAGTAACGTCATGACAGATGTTCTGATTATGCATTTCAAGTTTCAACCTTATATTCACTTCCAACAGTACAGATGATGGAATTAGCATTTGCAGAATGTACATACAAGGAATAGTAGTATGAGGTAGCCTAAAAATGCAAGGTTGCACTCAGATAGCTCCAGGAGACACAGAATATCATAGAATGTCGGTTGCCCAGACAACCCGGTCAAAGACCGAGATATATCAATCGGAACATTTACTATATGGGGACTTAAGTTAACTATGCTTTTCCCAATACGGAATAGAGCTCTGTTCACCTGTAGGATGTAAGCAATAATAACCCCCTGCTGTTCAAGAGCTTCCTCCTAGAGAACAGTTTCTTATGGCGGTTTTATGGCACAAGCAGAGGCCTGTTTCTCTTACTGCTAAAAGGAGCCAAGGCCCTGCTCAGCCGACATTCCATTCATCCCTGCCCTTGAACACAGATACTGGCCTTATAAGTTGGAGACAGAGAGAGACAAGTCTTTCAGTATAAGTGTAATTGATCAAGCATACAGAGTACAAAACCCTTCTAATAAAATAATGAATAGATAAGGATGATAATAAATAAATTTTCTACACCAGTCAGTACTGTTCAATCACTTATTAAGAAGTGAAACATTCGGGGATCTCCTGATACCAAGCCAAGGTCAGGCGGACCAAGACAGATTTCAGCCAAAACTGCGAGAAGAATTGTTCGGGATCCAAAGAAAAACCCACAGGTAACCTCAGGAGAAATACAGGCTTCTCTGGAAAAAGACAGTGTGGTTGTTTCAAGGAGCACAATACGACGATACTTGAAGAAAAATGAGCTGCATGGTCGAGTTGCCAGAAAGAAGCCTTTACTGCGCCAAAAAGCCCGGTTACAATATGCCCAACAACACCTTGACACGCCTCACAGCTTCTGGCACAATTTGGAGTGACGAGACCAAAATAGAGCTTTATGGTCACAACCATAAGCTCTGTGTTTGGAGAGGGGTCAACAAGGCCAATAGTAAACAGAATACCATCCCCATTGTGAAGCATGCTGGTAGCTTACTGATGTTTTGGGGGGGGGGGGGTGAGCTCTAAAGGCACAGGGAATCTTGTGAAAATTGATGGCAAGATGAATGCAGCATGTTATCAGAAAATACTGGCAGACAATTTGCATTCTTCTGGACGAAAGCTGCGCATGTGACGCTCTTGGACTTTCCAGCATGACAATGACCCTAATCACAAGGCCAAGTTGAACCTCCAGTGGTTACAGCAGAAAAAGGTGAAGGTTCTGGCCATCACAGTCTCCTGACCTTAATATCATCGAGCCACTCTGGGGAGATCTCAAACGTGCGGTTCATGCAAGACTACCAAAGACTACATGACCTGGAGGCATTTTGCCAAGACAAATGGGCAGCTATACCACCTGCAAGAATTCGGGGCCTCAGACAACTATTACAAAAGACTGCACGCTGTCATTGATGTTAAAGGGGGCAATACACAGTATTAAGAACTAAGGGTGTGCAGACTTTTGAACAGGGGTCATTTCATTTCTTTGTTGCCATGTTTTGTTTTATGATTGTGCCATTCTGTTATAACCTACAGTTGAATATGAATCCCATAAGAAATAAAAGCTGTGTATTGCCTGCTCACTCATGTTTTCTTTAAAAATGGTACATATATTACCAATTCTCCAAGGATATGCAAACTTTTGAGCACTACTGTAGATTGGATACAGTAAGCCAGCTAGCTTACTTTACATGAAGCAACACAATGGCTTGTCATCACAATACTTTTTTGGAAGTTATCTTACATGGTGATATTTTATCGTACATATATGAATTTGGGTAGGCTACTGTACAAGATATTTGAAAGACAGCGGTAAATGTATATACAGTTAGGTTTGGAAATAATTTCACACTGACACAAGTTTTGTTATTTTGCCGGTTTAGCTAAATATATTCAAGTTACAGTTAAATAATGAATATGGGCTTAAAGTGCAGTTTTTCGGCTTTAATTTGAGGGTATTCACATCCAAATTGTAGGAAGGGTTTAGGAATTACAGCTCTTTAATATGTAGCCCCCTCTTTTTCAAGAGACCAAAAGTAATTGGGCAATTGACTCCAAAGCTGTTTCATGGACAGGTGTGGGCTATTCCTTCATTATTTCCTCATGAATTAAGCAGGTAAAAGGTCTGGAGTTAATTTCAAGTGTGGCATTCGCATTTGGAAGCTGTTGCTCTGAACCCACAACATGCGGTCAAAGGAGTTCTCATGCAAGTGAAACAGGCCAAAAAAAACCAAAATCCATCAGAGAGATTGCAGGAACATTAGGAGAGGCCAAATCAACAGTTTGGTACATTCTGAGAAAAAAAGAACGCATTGGTGAGCTCTGTAACACAAAAAGACCTGGACATCCACAGAAGACAACAGTGGTGGATGATCGTAGGATCCTTTCCATGGTAAAGAAAAACCCCTTCACAACATCCAGCCAAGTGAAGAACACTCTCTAGGAGGTAGGCATATCATTATCCACGTCTACCATAAAGAGAAGACTTCACAAGAGCAAATACAGAGGGTTCACCACAAGGTGCAAACCATTCATAAGCCTCAAGAATAGCCAAGCGAGATTAGACATTGCCAAAAAACATCTATAAAAGCCAGCCCAGTTCTGGAACTGCATTCTTTGGACAGATGAAACTAAGAACAACCTGTACCAGAATGATGGGAAGAAAAAAGTATGGAGACGGCTTGGAACGGCTCATGATCCGAAGCATACCACATGATCTGTAAAACAAGGTGGAGGCAGTGTGATGGCATGGGCATGCATGGCTTCCAATGGCACTGGATCACTAGTGTTTATTGATGATGTGACAGAAGACAGAAGCAGCTGGATGAATTCTGAAGTGTATAGGGATATATTGTCTGCTCAGATTCAGCCAAATTCAGCAAAGTTGATTGGATGTCACTTTACTTTACAGATGGACAATGACCCAAAACATACTGCGAAAGCAACCCAGGAGTTTTTTAAGGCCAAGAAGTGGAGTATTCTGCAATGGCCGAGTCAATCACCTGATCTCAAACCGATCGAGCATGCATTTCACTTGGTGAAGACAAAATTGAAGGCAGAAAGACCCACAAATAAACAACAATTGAAGACAGCTGCAGTAAAAGCCTGGCAAAGCATCACACAGGAGGAAACCCAGCGTTTGATGATGTCCATGCGTTCCAGACTTCAAGCGGTCATTGCCTGCAAAGGATTCTTAACAAAGTATTAAAAATGAACATTTTATTTATGATTGTGTTATTTTGTCCATTTACATCTGAACCCCTGAAATAAGGGGACTGTGTATGAAAATGGTTGCAATTCTTAAATGTTTCATTCAATATTTTTGTTCAACCCCTTGAATTAAAGCTGAAAGTCTGCATTTCAAATGCATCTCGGTTGTTTCATTTCAAATCCATTGTGGTGGTGCACAGAGCCAAAATTATGAAAATTGTGTCAGTGTCCAAATATTTCCGGACCTAACTGTAAGTGAAGCGATTCAACTACGGGGCGTATGTTGTATGTCACCACTTTTCAGGAGAGCCATTTGTAAGAAGAAAAACATGTTCTGGGACATTTAGTCTTTTTTGCAGAAACATTTAAAAATGTTTTAACTCAAAGCCTTAATCAGTGGAATATACAGGACTTTTCAGTTAGATGTGATTGGCTGAGATAATGAAGGGGCTGGACATGCTGACATACTAAGATATGATTGGTCTGCCAAGTCACCGACTTTTGTCATAACACTAGTATTTGGTCAGTAAAATTGCAACCTCAGGATTTTCAAACATTGTGATGCTAGAGTTGTCAACCATGTTGCTGCCCTATCAACTATTATCAACTTTTAATGCAGCATATCTTTCCCATAACTTTATAAAACTGTAGTGTATTATATACCTTTACAAAGTTATTATGTTCAATGGTTTTCACGTTCGGGCTTCGGCTGGGACATGCAAACGCAACTCACAAAGACATTCAAAGACTTGAAGTCACTCAAGTGTTATCTTGGCATGTTGTCATGTTGAAAGATTAATCTTTGTTCCAGTCTCAGATTATGTGGGATCTGGTTCAGGTTTTTTTCAAGGATCTCTCAGGACTGTACAGTGTTGCATATACAGCTCTGGAAAAAATGAAAAGACCACTGCATCTTTTTCTTTCCTTTCCAAAAAAGTTGAAAAGGAAAGTTTTGAGTGAGGAACAGAAGCGTTCAATTTGCAGTGGTCTCTTACTTTTAACCCTTCTGTTCCTCACTCAAAACCTTCCTTTTCAACTTTTTTTGAAAGGAAAGAAAAAGGTGCAGTGATCTCTTAAGTGATCGATCTGGGCGATGAAGGAATTTACCACAGTAGCACCCGTGCAACACAGTTTTGCGCGTGTGTGTAAGACAGAGCTGCTTGTGTGTGAAGTAAGGGTTTATGTGCTTGTTTGTGTTTGAGGTGAATTCATTATTCAACTTGGTGGTTCTAGTCTATCATGCGATTTTAAATCATGCCTGCTTGGAGGCCATATATCCAACACCAAATCCCACAATTCCTACCAAACAATCCCTGTTTCCTCAACGAGTTGAGCTAGCTAGCTAGATGACGAGAAATTAAAGAGGATTTTTCAAGTGCTAAACCAAAACCCCAACCGAGCCTGCAAGGAAGAAACTAAAGAAGAACCAATGCTAACATTTGGCTAACATTTGAAAAAAAAAGCACAAAAATCGCATTAAGAACACTACCCGCAGTAGCCTCCATGTCTCCAAATCCGTATCAGCACAGAAAGTTGCCCATAGGAGCAATTCAACCCTAGCCAGGTAGCAGCAAAATGGTTGACCTCTTCTAAGAGGGCCAGGAGGCCAAATATGAAAAAGTGGCCAGCAGACATGCTAGATCTGTGACACGCATGCGCACACACACTCACACATAACGCTTTCCATGTTTGTTTGTTTTGTTAATAGTGGTTTACACACTTTCTTAATTTAATATAAATAATATTGTATAAATGCATGTGGGCTGAGTCCAGAGTCTATTTAAACTTAGTCCAGGTTGGAAGCATGACCAGATGGACAAGGACAGGGACAACACGGGGGAGGGGGGAGGTGTCAGCACAGTGGCAGCTGAAATCGTCAGGTATCGTCTTGATCTGCAACACAACCAGGAGGACTTTGGACAGGGACAGCAACGGGTCTTTCAAGCCTGGTACTCCTCAGGTGTGGGCCAAGACCTCATGTCCTCCTAAGTTTAAAACAGCAGGAGACAGGGAAAATTTAGAAAATGTATTCCTTAGATCTACAGGGATTTATAGTGGAGAAGGAGAACTGACCCTACTCCCCCAGCACAATAATAATGTAAGACCTTGGGGCTGAGACAGGGGGGTCCGGTGACACTGTGGCCCTATCCGGGGGAGGCCCCGGACAGGGCCCAACAGGCAGGAAATCAATCCACCCACATTGCCAAGCATCAACCAAAGGGACCCCCACCAACCGCAACCACCCAGAAAGAGGGCCGAGTTTTGCCAGCAGAGTACAGCCCAATTGCAAAGTGCGCAACAGAAAGACAACAACAAGCCAGTGACTCCGCCCCCGAATGGCCTTGAAGGGAGGGCATCTCAGTGGCGATGAGAGCCCACCTGGCAAGACAGCAAGGGTGGACAGTATCAATCCTTTCTGGTCACCTTCACGCCCCTGGGCCAGACTACACTTAATCATAGACCATGCTGTAGAGATGAGTCTTTAGTAGACACTTGAAAGTTTGGACTGAGTTTGCATTTCTAACCTTAAATGGCAAATCATTCCACAGTAGTGGAGCTCTGTGAGAGAAGGCCCTGCCTCTGGCTGTTTGTTTAGAAATTCTAGGTACAATTAAAAGGCCTGCATTTTGCGATCTAAGGTTACGTGTAGGTATGTATGGCTGGATCATTTTCAGCGAGGTAAGTAGGAGCAAGTCCATGTATTTATTTATAGGTTAACAATAAAACTAACAGGCAGCCAGTGTAAAGAGACTAGTACTGGAATTATGTGTTCACATTTTTTTGTTTTAGTTAGGATTCTAGCAGCCGTGTGCAGCAGTAATTGAAGTTTATTTATTGATTTATCAGGGTAACCGGAAAGAAGAGCATTGCAGTAATCTAATCTAGAAGTAACAAAAGCATGGATTAGTTTTTCTGCATCAGTTTTTGATAAAAAGTTTCAGATTTTTCCAATGTTTCGAAGATGAAAAAAGCAACTCTTGAGACATATATATATGTTCATCAAAGGAAAGGTCAGGGTCAAGGGTAACGCCAAGGTTTCTTACAGTTTTTTGGGATACGACCATGCAGCCGTCGAGGTTCACAGTGAGATCTGCCAACAAAGCTCTTTGTTTCTTGGGTCCTAAAACGAGCATTTCTGTTTTTCTTGAGTTTAAAAGCAAGAAGTTCTCTGTCATCCACTCCGTAATATCTGAAACGCATGCTTCCAAAGTAGCTGATTTTGGGGCTTCTCCATGCTTCATTGAAATATATAACTGTGTCATCAGCATAACAGTGAAAATTGACATTGTGATTCCGGATTACATCACCCAGAGGCAGCATATATAGTGAGAACAATAATGGGCCCAGAACCGAGCCTTGAGGAACACCAAAACATACCTTTGATTTGTCAGAGGATATGCCATCCACACATACGAACTGATATCTGTCAGATAAATAAGATTTAAACCAGGCTAGAACATGTCCACGTAGCCCAATTTGGGTTTCCAGTCTCTCTAAGAGAAGGGAGTGATCAATAGTGTCAAAAGCAGCACTAAGATCAAGAAGCAACAGGACGAATGCGGAACCTTTGTCTGAGGCCATTAGAAGGTCATTTGTTACCTTCACGAGTGCAGTCTCAGTACTATGATGGGGTCTGAAACCGGACTGGAGCATTTCATAAATGTTATTTGTGTTCAGGAAGGCATTCAGTTGTTGGGAAACACATTTTTCTAAGATTTTTGAGAGGAACAGGAGGTTCGATATTGGCCTATAATTATTTAATATGTCTGGATCCAAATTCGATTTTTTTAGAAGAGGCTTAATTTCTGCTATTTTTAGTGAGTTTGGTACACATCCGGAGGAAAGGGAGCAATTTACTATGTTCAACATTGGCTGACCTAGCACCGGAAATAGCTCCTTAAGTAATTTTGTTGGAATCGGGTCTAGCTGACAGTTTGTGGGTTTAGAACTCATTACAAATTTAGTGAATGTGTCAAGCGATACAGGATCAAAAAATTCAAGTGTCCACATTGACACCTGGTCAGGGAGGTTTAGGACATTCTCAGGACAACTGAGATTTTGGGGACTATAACTATTTAAGGAGGAGTCAGTTATTTGTTTTCTAATGGTGATGGTCTTTTCATCAAAGTAGTTCATGTATTCATTATAGCTAAAGTGAAGACCCACTTCACTTGTTGAGCGTTGCTTTTTTGTTAACTTTGCAACTGTATCGAAGAGAAATTTTGGATTGTTTTTGTTCACCTCAATCAGGTTGGAGAAATAAGCTGATTGAGCAGATGTGAGTGCTTTTCGGTATTGTAGTGTACTGTCTATCCAGGATAGTCTGAATACTTCCAAGTTTGTGGAGCGCCACTTTCGCTCCAATTTTCTGGAGGCTTGCTTGAGTGCTCTAGTATTGTCTGTGTACCAGGGAGCAAGTTTCTTGTTGTGTATTTCTTTTGTTTTTAGTGATGCAACCGTATCTAAAGTATTTCGCAGTGTTGAGTTTAGATCCTCGATTAGATCGTTTGCGGAATTATTTACTCTGTCGTTGATGAGCGAGCTTGTAAGAATATCAAGAAATCTATTTGTAGTCTGAGAATTTATAGTACGGCTTTTGAAACTCATTGTTTGCGGAGCAAGTAGATTTCTGGTTTTAATGGTAAATGTAATAAGACAGTGATCCGATAATCCAGGATTTGGGGGGAAATTATTAGATCTACAATATCTATTTCTCGTGACAGGACTAAATCTAAGGTATGATTGTGGCAGTGCGTTGGACCTGAGACATGTTGGATAAAACCCATTGAGTCAATTATGGAATCAAAGGCTTTTTGAAGAGGGTCATTGGACTTTTCCATATGAATACTGAAATCGCCAAAAATTAGAATACTATCTGCCATGACTACAAGGTTAGACAAGAATTCTGGAAACTAATTAAGGAACATTGTGTATGGCCCGGGGTGCCTGTAAATACTAGCTATGTAAAACGATTTATCAGCCTGGTTAACTTTCATGAGTAAAACTTCAAAAGAATGAAAACCAGTGATGTGTTTAAGCGTAAATTTATATGTACTTTCATAAATATTAGCAACACCCCCTCCTTTTCGGTATGCACGGGGATATGATCACTAGTATAGCCAGGAGGAGAGGCCTCATTTAGGGCAGTAAATTCATCAGGCTTTAGCCATGTTTCACACAAGCCAATAACATCTAGTTTATGATCAGAGATTAATTCATTTACTGCAACTGCCTTTGGAGCAAGGGATCTAACATTTAGGAGTCCCATTTTGAGATGCAAGGTGATACAGTCATTTTTATTTGTGACTGAGGTGGAGGAAGGCTTTATCTTAATAAGGTTGCTATTGTTAGCACTACCTTGTTTAACTTTTCTCTGCCTGGAACGAATCACAGTGGCAATAGGTAAAACTGTACTAACTATGTGTGGTCATCTTTTAAGAATATTGCTGGTGTATCATTTCCAAATGCTGTGTTTATATGTGGTGAAACAGTTTCTTGATTTTGAGTAATGTTAGATTCTGTCCACTTTTGATCCATGAACAAAATTAATGCAACTGGAAGTCAGGGGAGAGCCATCTTTATTCAGCATGAGTCTACGATGTTGACCTTCCATAGTTCTTACATGTTCTCCAATAATTACAAAGTTAACACAGTCTTTTATACCAGGACACATAGGAGGTGGTCAGTGGTCATATACAGTCCAATATCCTCCAATGAGAAAGGTTTATCCTACAAAAGACCCTTGTATGGTATGTTCCAACCTATGGTCAATGGGTCTATCCATAGAGCCTACGACAGTGACATGGACAGCTGCTAGCAGGAGGTATGGACAGGATGTATGGACAGGATGTGTCGGGCCCATTAGTAACAGGCATCACGTCCTATGTATTGTCCTTTGTTCAGAGTTAGTCAGCACATATGCATTGTGTTACGTTTCTCATGCCCATTTCCACTCAGTAATATATGTAATTCTGGGTTGCTACAGGTATTGCTTTTATAATGAACTTTGGCAAATTTACTGTTTACAAAAGGACCATTGGTCTTAATGCGTTTCCCTGATAAGGTTAAGAGAATTCAGATCTACCTCAGCGCAATTTATCTCTACATTCCTTCCCTACCGTTCCCTACATTGCAGTTTCTCTCCTTCTGTGCTGCTTATACTTATCAAGTAAATGCACTCTGACAGCATAAATGATAGTTTCTGAAGTAAATATGCTTGAAGATAAAGACAGTTGAATTACAAGATCAGAGCAAGTGCTTCTCAAAATAACATCAGTGGAGGAGTGTTGATAAAACACAAAGACCAGCTACGTCAATACATCAAGAGATTGTCACAACGGATTTAGACTGTTGCAGGGCAGTCCTAACAATGCCTGTAGAGATACTGTGGAGGAAACTCTGGTGCCTTTGAGGTTTTAATAGCACAGTAGCACAAACGGTGGTCACACACAACTTCAAATAGAGATAGAAACAGCCACAACAAGTGAAAAAAAATATAATAGTGCAACCGTTGAGGGGTGAAATGGTGTAGTTTACTCTTATGTACTAATGTTACACAGCATGGGGTTGGTTTGAGGACTGCTGTTGATTATTGTTTTTGGAGACTTTGTCAGACCCCAAATTGAGTCTGTGTCTGGTGTTGACAGGATGGATAACATTGCGTTACACATCATTGCACTCCATTGACTTTGGAGGTCTTAAATCGATATGAAGCTAAATGCAAGGACATCCGTCATACTGTGCACAAGTAACTAACTTTTATTGGAAGTGTGAAAGTCAGAGATAAAGCCCTGTGGTTATGGCATTTGAGAAATATTTGGGTTATCTCAGAAATAATGTATTATTCATTATTTCAATATCTCATTAGTGTTAATCATGGGTTATGATTTAATTAGCTGTGGTATTTTTTTTAATATATTTATTTTTATCTATGTATTTTACCTTGTTTTCTCCCAATTGTGTGACATACAAGATTGTCAAGCAATTGGGAGAAAGCCAATGGCCTCAGGATATTTGAAGATCAGGTATTCAACATATGTCCTAGCAATTTCGGCTGTTTCTTATGCTTTTTTGCTCAACAGGGTAGTCAGACTGACCATTGCACCAAAGAAAGAAATATGCAGACTGTAGATATCCGTTTGTTTCCAAGCACCTGAGTCCCTACAATAGGTTTATATTAGTGCTGATTTACTTTTGCTTTTTATCAAGATATGTCTTTCTTAATCCTACATGGAAACTGTTGCATTATTTGAAAATTAAGGTCCACAAACACCATTCAATCAACCCGAACATCAAACTGAGTGGCCAAAAAACACCTCAAAACTTTGTCCAAAGCTAGTACATACTGTTGAAGTGTATGAATGTATGCTTGTTATGTTTAGTTTACAACAGAACATCTGTTTATCCGTACACAGGAAGTCATGTTCAGTCAAAGCACAACTGCAATTAGCCAATAGGCTTACAGTACTGTGTTGTGTATTCTGTCCTGCGATGTCTATAAAGTAGAGGTACGACCGGAAGTTTCTTCAAGATGAGTTTGTAAGATTGAGTTAGATGAGACTGAGTTTGTAAGACCGAGTATCGAGTCTGTAACATCACGAAAAATAGACTATCAAATGCTGCATTAAATAATTGAATTACTCTCTCCCTTGACGACCATGTACGCAATCATTATTTCAACCACTATACGAAACGGCTGATTTCTAACAATACCAAAAGCAGCTAATGCAGCTAAAGGTGGCTCTACCAAATGTCTGAATTTTGTTTTACAGATATTTCCCTATATAAAATCCCTATCAAAATAAATCATTTATTTTGAATGTTTTCAAATAAAATATCAAACAGATGAAAACGTTTATGCACCACTTTTAATTCAGTAATAGGAGAGAATTGGCCAGGGTTTGAATTATTTTGTATATATAAACACGAAGCAACTAGGAGTAAGAGGAGTATTTATTTTGAGTAAGGGAAATATATTGAACTATACATCTCTGAAGCACTATATTGTGAAATGTGAAAAACCAGAAGTGTCTGAAACCTTGGCATTTTTTTTATAAATACCGATTAGGTTAATAGATAATGATATTCACTTTTAAGATGAGCAGTGCTGCTCCAAAAAAGTTTTGTCAAGTTTCACTGCCAATTATAAGCACCCGAAGCCGTGCTGCATGATAAACTAACTTGACAGCATTCTGCTGCCCGCTGACAAACTTTGATTGAAAATCAATGTGCCTCCCATCGTCCTAAAAACCCTTGAAGGTAAGCTTCTATGAGCTATGGTTCCCTCCTGTCACATCGCTGCTAAGATCACCTGATGTGTTAGTGTGCCCTGTGGATTTTCGCTGTGGAACAGATGGCAATTAAGTGCAGAGGAGGAAGTCACTTTATGTATATCTACTAGCTTTGATTGTTTGTATACCAATAGGAATTTTTTCAAGATCTAAATTTTTTCAATTTATTGCACTTATTACTGAAATAATAATTCCAGTTGATTTTCCTATCCTGTTAGTCATTATGAATGTAAATTGTGAGTGATTAACTATTCACTTGTTGGATACCTGATTCTGGCTGAATGAATTTTTTTTTTCACGTAAGCGGAGCCGGCCAAGAAGAGCGATTGTCTCTGAGTGAGTGAGTGAGTGAGTGAATGAGTGAGTGACTGAGTGATTGAGTGACTGACTGACTGACTGTTAAATAGCGTAGTGGTTAGAAAATAATCTCCTCACAGTCAAAGAGAAGTAGCCTATGCATTATGAATTATTCCGTATAAATGAAAACTTCGCTGGCTATAACCTTCAGTATCTACATTATAGTAAGCCTGAAATAAAACAGTTTACGGTTATATTGCGACTATTCCTGATGCATTTTTTAAGTACGCAGCTGACAACATTCAGTAGTTACGTTAGCCAGTTTCAGTTAAGGTAAGCCTTAACTAAAACTGTATACGGTTATATTGCGACTGTTTCTGGCAAAGTTGGAAAAGTTAATCTTCAGTGGAAAAGTTCATCTTCAGTCTCGCTAGCAATTGCTCAATTCTTATGACCATTCCTAGAAAGTTAGTAGATACTAGTAAGCCTATTATTGGCTAATAAGTGGTTAAAACGGCCAGTGGCAAAAGCCATACAGTTCATAGACGCTATTTGTGGTGGAGGTAAACTTAAGAAACGTTAGTCAGTTTAACACAATACTCAGTGGTGTCTAGCAACTGATGAAACATGTAGTTCCATAGCGTAGTGGTTAAAGACAGTGCCACTCATGTGGAAGACCTGGGTTGGAATCTAGTGAGACCAACAGCGTTTATTAATTTTATTTGCGGGCTGCAATAAAACTGTTTACGGTTATATTTGATTATTTCTTGTGGATTTTCGAAGTACGCATCCGGGCATGCTTTTTGGGTCAGAATAGACAACATTCAGTAGCTACGTTGTGGTAAGCCTAAACTAAAACTGTTTATGGTTATACAGTATTGCGACTATTTCTGGTAGATTCCACGATTCTCTCGTCTTTTCACTTGATGAAAAAGTTAGCTATCGTCACCTTTATTGATAGTTAGTCGTATCAATGTCATTCACGAATGAAAGAAAAAAGTATGTTGTTATGCCATGAAATTAAATAGCTTTGGCACTGTAAAGTTCAGACTCGCTAGCAATTGCTCAATTCTTATGACTATTACAGTAAGTTAGTAGATATTGGTAAAGCCTATTACTGGCTAATACGCAGTTAAAACAGCCAGTGGCAAACGCCATACAGTTCATAGACGCTATTTGTGGTGGAGGTAAACTTAGTAAGAAACGTTAGTCAGTTTAACTGTATCAATGTCATTCACGAATGGCCAATTAGCTGTTTAAACGGCCAGTGGCAAAAGAGGATTTGTTCAGGATAGACAAAACTTCGCTGGCTACAATCTTCCGTAGCTAAGTTATGGGAAGCCTAAAATGAAACTTTTTATTGTTATATTGCTACTATTTCTGTTGGATTTTCGATTTATATCTTAGGATTTCTTCAGCATAGACAAACACTTCGCTGGCTACACGATTCTCTCGTCTTTTCACTTGACAAAAAAGTCAGTTATCGTCACCTATATTGATACAGTAGTTATTGTATCAATGTCATTCATGAATGGCTAATAAGCTGTTAAAACGGCCAGTGGCAAAAGCCATACAGTTCATAGATGCTATTTGTGGTGGAGGAAAACTTAATAAGAAACGTTACTCAGTTTAAAACAATGCTTAATGGCGTCTAGCGACATATTACTGGCTAATAAGCTTTTAAAACGGCCAGTGGCAATAGTCATACAGTTCATAGATGCTATTTGTGGTGGAGGTAAACTTAATAAGAAACGTTACTCAGTTTAACACAGTGGTTAATGGTGTCTAACGAAATATTCAAACTTGGCATGATGTTAATGCATGAAAATATTATATATTGTCAAGAGGCTATACTGACACCTGGCAAATGTACAGCTCGGTGGTGTACTGGTTAATGACACAGCCTTTCACGTGGGCAACCCAGATTCGAATCTTGAGAGGGAAACTCTTTCTATTGCGGGCCGGCTGAACTAGGCATGCCGGGCTTCTTGTTATTTTACAGTTATTTAGGTCAATTGAGACCCAAATCTCATTTTCCATGAAGACCTGGTCAAAGGCATACAATTTGAAGAAGACAGGACAACACACAGTACAAGATAAATAATATTAAAGGGGCACCGTGTACTGTAGAATCCTACCTCTGAACAATAACACGACTTGTCTCCTACTCGTCTTCCCTTACTGAACGAGACCGGTATAGTACTAGTTACTCCAGAGTGGTTTAGGGTTGGAAGGATAGTATAAGCACATTACAAGTCATTGTAAACCGATAGACGGACCGGCGAGAAAGTTTAAATGGGAAATATGTCAGTCACTCAGATTAATTTTGTTGAGTAGTACAGTAAAAACGTACATATTGACCCTTTAAAATACAAAAAACACTATGGACAATTTACATTATTTTGCAAGTCAGCCTATTCTCATTGGCTAAACCAGAAATTTTATAAAATCCTGTGTAGAAAACAGTTAGGCCCTCAATGACAGACCTTATAATATGTAATGTATTCTCATAAATAATGTTTAAAGGCTAAATAGGCTAGAGAAACCCTTCATAGAGGGTTCTAGGCAAACGCTTTATATACAGGGGGTCTTCAAACATAGAACACTCTGCAATGAGTTGTAGCGCCAAAAAGTGTTTTTTCTATGGGGACAAAGGGAAGGCTATATTAAGAACATTTTTTCAACCAGTGTATATTTTATATTTTTATGATTGACTGTAAACCACCAGTATTATGGGATACATCTGTGGAATGGGAAAAAAAATATAACTCCAAAAGACCATACAGATTTCTCAAGCAGATAAGATGAAAATCAGTTTTCATTTCCTTCAAAAAGGGAGCCTCCAGACAGAGTTATTCATATACACCCATAGAGTTGTGTTATTACACAGGAAATTATTGCTAGAGCAAAAGTGTATAATAATGTTGTGGGGAAAAGTCACAAATTTTAGTTTAGATGCTGTACACAATTTAATATGAATAGAACTGCATAAAATTAGATTTTTGGGTGTTGTTTAAGCTTTTTTCCATTATTCAGCTCTGTCCCAGTCCCTAATTAGCATTACTAGCATTGTCCATATTCATGAATAGAAATGGTGCATCCCACTACTGCAAATCTGAATTGCAAGCGCAAAACTACTCCAAAACACTTTAAACTATATTCGGAAATCCGTCGCGGTAGCATCGATTTTTTTAAACTGTATTCATATGAAACAACTTTTACGTTCAGGAAATTGAACATCTTGGATTAGCAACAGTGTCAATCCCAACTGATGCAGACACGCATGAGTTATGTATTATCTCCCTACATTTCTCCGTACAAGTGTATGTATATAGAATTTATTTTTACTTCTATTTGGTAAAACATTTTACAATTGGAAAACATAAACCCCATAAAACATTACTGTCCAATGATAATGAATATTTTTCTCATACAATTTCAGATTGACAAGTTATTTACATTATAATTAAATGCTTTTAAAATTTGAAAGATCTTGGGACATTAGCATATAAGATGTCTTTGTGACAGAAGACGTCCAATTTTTACATTTTTGGATGTACTATCTCTGTTCAATCAACGATGGAGGTCATTTTGTAGGGCTCTGGCAGTGCTTCTCCTATTCCTCCTCGCACAAAGGAGCATATACCGGTCCTGCTGCTGTGTTGATGCTGTTCTATGGCCCTGTCCAGTTCTCATTGTGTAACGGCCCGTCTCCAGGCATCTCCTCCATGCTCTTGAGACTGTACTGGGAGACACAGCAAATCGTCTTGCGACAGCACGTATGGATGCGCCACCATGGAGGAGCTGGACTACCAGTGCAACCTGAATAGGCTGGAGGTACCGCCCCATGCCAGTAGTGAAAAGGACACTAGCAAAACTTAAGTCAGGAAGGATAAGGAGAGCAATTGTCTGTGGCCACCACCTGCAAAACCATTCCCTTTATTCGGGGTTGTCTTGCTATTGCCGCTCCAGTGCACCTGTTGTCACTTTCATTTGCACCAAAACAGGTGACACTGATCCAACTTTGCAGGCACCTTGGTTTTTCAGGCATCTTGGTGGGATTTTGGAACCGCCAGTGATGAAAATCCCACCGATTAAGCCAATTTTACCCAATGATCCAATTAAAAAAATGAAGACGCTCACTTCTATACAGTTTTGTTACAAGCATCAAAATAAATAGTAATGTTTTCTAAATCACTGTCTTGCTCAGAGACAATGATTCCATGCTACTTAAAGGACACTATAACATTTGTCCTGTATTGTTGAAACTCAAATTCCTCTAAATAATATGATTTATTTCTGTACTTATTTCTGTATTCTTTTATTTATGTTTTTATTTATTTCTGTATTTCCTTGTCCTTAAGCTAATTAGGGGGCGGGACTAACATTCAGACGTAGCAATCAAGCCCAGAGCAGCAGATAGAAACAGACTATGAAGACAGTGAGTGCTGTTTTAGATCCTTGGCACGTCCCCATGTTGCCAATCTCTATTACTCATTTAAGCACATGCATTGTTTGAGCATAGGTGATATTAAGGTATCAAAAAACCGAGAGGAGTTTTTGGAAAAACACAACGTCATTTTCGTGAAGTGAATAGGCTACAAGAACGGGTCTGTCCCAGGAGTCCTTGCATTGAAATTGGTTAATTTCAGTGCCAGTACATAGGACCAGACTCGTAATTTAAGTAATCGTATTTTCCCCAAACTCCACTTGGTTTGGACCTATGCACTGGCGTTGAAATCAACACGTTACCCCCATCCCCAGTGAGAGACCCGCAAAGATGCAAAGTTTTTGTAGCCTATTCACTTTCCAAAAACTCCTCTTGGTTTTTCTATAGGCTAACTGGCATACATTTGCCCTGGTCAAAATAATAGGCTACTTTTACCAGTGCGACAAGTGATGTTGAGCAGGTCGGACGGGCGATAAGCGACGTTGTGCGGGATGTTGAGCAGGACGGACGGGTGATGAGGATGGAAGGCACGGTCCGGACAGACAGGAAAGTGGGCTGGACATAAGCATCCAGCTCTAGCTGGATGAACATTGAAGCGACCTGGATGTCTTGCAGGGCGAGCATATTTTGAATGTAATAATAATGCAGTTTACTATGAAGCGATCATCAGTCAAATTATGATTAAAATCCAATGACAATATGTATTCTTTCTCTGATGTTTATTCTATAATTCTGGCTTGAATACTCTGTTTTCTACGATTACAGGGAAGTGTTTTTATGTTTTGTTTTAGGCTAAAAATGACACTGAAGTCTTAAGATTGTGTACATATGATGTTGTGTTTTTACATACCTAACACAATAGTAAAGCAAAACAAGACCCAGCCGAGGTGGGTGAAAATGGAGCATAGGCTATTTAATTTCACTTTGTTTCCACCAAAAAATACCCGGAACTTCGAGTCCCAGGAACTGCTATTCAAGGAACCCATTGTTGTGTGTGTTTCCACCGCGGTCTAAAGATCTGTGAAGATAAGGCAAATTAGTCCTCTGAGGTACGCACCATACGCTACACAAAGCGTCAGACAGGCATCTTTATTATGTATGTGACACTGCAACATCACAGCAAACATGGAGGAGATTCAAGTTGTGTTGATCATGATTTATTGGTTTGCAAATGTGGTCATTGAGTCAAAGGTGGAAAAGAGACAAGCAGTAGAAGCAAAGCGGATTCAAAATGCTCTAAATGCTAGTCGAGTTGCAATACAAATAAAGTGAACGGATTTTCCGAGTTATCGCGGAGATTGACCATGAGATGACTGAGACGGATTCGCGCCATCACGCAAAAAAAACAAGAATGGTAAGATATTTTTAGTAGGCCTATATACGTTTAAGTAAATCACAATTGGGAATAATGTTATTGTAAACTACATCAACTTATTATTGGCACCTTTTTGTGTGTGTTTCAGATATGCGAGTACTACAGAATGCGTCGTGTTTCTCCATCCGTTTGGATACACAATATAACAACTGAGTGGTGAGAAACCGTGGTTCCAACATTCACCGAGGCCCAGTGGATAAAGAATTTCCATATGTCTAAGGACACGTTTCTGTACCTGTGCCGTCGATTGCAACCATAACTGGGGAGACATGACACCACTGTTGTGTACCCATTCAGAAAAAGGATCGCCATTGCACTGTGGAAACCTGCGACCAACTCAGAGTACAGGAGAAGTTCTCATTTGGAGTCGGCATTACTACGGTGTCACTACACAATTTTTGCACCAATTTCTGCAAACGTTGAGAACGCTTTTGGCAGACTGAAGGGCAGATGGAGGTGCTTGTTTAAATGAAATGACTGTAACATACACAAGGTCAAATCCATGGTGATAGCATGTTGTGTTCTGCATAATCTCTGTGAAATAAATGGTGATGAGTACAGAGAAGAATGGGGTGTCACTGCATTAAACCAGCCTGGCATGACACTGCCATCCACTGTAGAGCCCAATGGCCTAGACACACATACAGGTCTGAAGTACATCATTAGACCTGTATGTGTGTCTAGGCCCTCTGCCTGTACAGTACACCTTTGTTTTACATGTTTGT
This sequence comes from Esox masquinongy, assembly GCA_016801175.1. Lineage (NCBI taxonomy): Eukaryota > Metazoa > Chordata > Actinopteri > Esociformes > Esocidae > Esox > Esox masquinongy. The sequence continues at coordinate 6,026 of JACXGI010008407.1, read as the reverse complement.
TCTTTATCTGTTGTGATTTAATAAATACTTCAGCAGTGAGCGGGAGTTCTTCTGTATTCAGATTTACACAAACAGCCACTATACACACGTATTTGGTTCCACAACTATTTATCTGCAAAATACAAAGAGTACTGTAAACTAGCAGCAATATGGGTAGTATTATTGAACATTTTGATATAGCACTAACATAACAGTGTAAACTAGCAGCAATTGGTAGAATTATTATTGAATATTATAGATACATGAGTGTAATATGCTTATGAATGGTAGCATAGCAAACTTCAACTACATAGAGAGAATTAAAAAAATATAGCAAGAAGATAAAGCAATAATATACATAACTGTACATGGTTAATGTACATGACACGGTTTCTTCTGCCTGAGACTCGAGGAATGCCAACTCTCGCCTTCTTATCGCTCTTTACGTGGCTCTCAGCCTGACTCTTTCCTCAGTATAGCAGCTGCATATACTGGTCCTGCTGCTCCTTTCCTCGCTGCACGACGGCTCGATTAGCGTTGTCCATGTCCCTCAGCACGTCAAGGAAGCCTGTGTCTCTTTTCCTCTTTCCTAAGAAGAAAAAGAACACAAACACACCACAAAAAATTTATAATACACAAGCACAGTCGGAATAGCCAACAGTAGTTTTGAAAAATATCTTCTTATACCGAGTAATCATTTGATCAAGCTGTCAATGTTTAGTGATTATTAGAGACATACAAATGTTTACTAGCATGTCATTAATTATCATTTCAGAAATTTCAGTGAAAATATTACTATTTTCAGCTAGTTGGTTAGCGACATGGCTAAAAAATACGACCCCTATTATCGGCCGCCTTACTGTTTTGTTCAATAACGTTTATTTCCTCTTACAAATGCCTGATCAGTTTCACTTACGTGTTTACTAGAAAGTTTTAGCTACCTTTCATGCCTTCTGGTGAAGAAGGAAAAAAGACAGATCACTGATAATAGCCTACATGATGATGTCTGGTCTGTCGCGCAAGTCGAATTTCAGGATTTGCAAATTAAATTTCCATACATTAAATTTTTAACGTATTTACCTCCATACATCACTATAAAATGGGGGTGGCCGATAATAGGGGTACATTAGCTAGGCTAACATGACGTACCTGTAGCTAACGTTAGTTTTTGCCTAGAGGAACAATAGCATGACTATCAAGAACATGAGTAGTATAGAAATCAAATATCATGACTTTTCTAAAACATAACATTATAGCATTTCACATGCATCATGTGAAACATTGTGATTTACCTTAAACCGACTGGTTGTCCAGTTTCTGTCTTTCACCATGGCTTCCAACAATGCAGCAGCCGAGTCAATTGTTGCTGCAGCGCCAGAGAAAGCCGGCCTGTGACCCAGCAACGCATATCTAGACAGTCAAACCACTTGCTCCGCCGGTCAGAGCTGCTTCTGTTATTGTGATCCTCGATCTTGTAATCTTGTTTTCATTTTTTAAGCTTCTCCCTGCAGTGTTTCCGGGTGTGAAAAGTTTTTAGCTCATTTAACTTGCACGGTATTAACACCTTATTATTACGGATTGCCGTTTCCAATTCCCGCTGTATTTGGTCCTCAGCATAAACACAATAAGGCCTGGACTTTTTCGTCGGTCCACCTGTCGTTCGATTTCTTCTCCATAAAAAAGTTGTTCTGTTTGTAAGCAGAATTAACTCCTTTACAACGCTGAGGATGGCTGCAGACATTTAAAAATGGTGGTTGAAAACTTATGCGAGTAAACTCTACTACTACTCGACCAATCAGAAATGTTCAGCACCGCAATCCCCACCCCAAAAGTTCCGGTGCTCTGGGAAAGTCTTACCTTCCGAGCAGGGACTGTTTTGGGGGTAAAATCTGGTTCCTGGTTGTAGACCCTGGTTCCAGCGGTGGAAACGCGGCAAGTTCCTGGAAAGGTTCCTAGTTCCTGGGTATAGTTCCTGCGGTGGAAACGCGGCTTAAGTGAGCCATCTTTCTTATCAACTATGACTAGTGAGTGTACCCATTCAGTAGGCTCTTCTCTTCTTTCAACAATGTCTAACGACTCCTGCCTGTGTAACTCTGCTTTTAGTTTGTCTCTTAGTGACACTGGCACTTTTTTAGTGGCATGGATCTTTGGTCTGTTCGGTTGTTCTAACTCAATTTTGTGTTGCACTTTGAGTTTTCCTGTCTCCTGAAACACATCAGCATACCCATCCTCAACATTAGGTATTTCACCATTCACTGTGTGAACCCGTTTCACTAGACCCAGCTCATTACATGACTTTAACCCAATGATGGGTAGTTTCTCACTAATGTGCATGTCCCTGAAGTGGCACTTTCTTCACCACTGTATGATTTTAGCCTTAACCTATGTTTTTTGTTCACTTGTGGTTTTACCTGTAATCGTAAACAGTTCAGACTCAGAAATTATGTTGACCCGTGCCCCTGTGTCAAGTTTGAACACAATATCAGTTCCATTCGTTTTGTAAGTACCAGTCCAATCCTCTTCTGGCCCTGCAAGTGCCACTGTTCCTACAAAGAAGTCACCTGAAGCCTCCTCGCTGAACTCGTAATTGTCCTGTTCCTCGTTAACATAATGCACTGTCTTTTGTTGCCTGCGCTGCCTGCATTTGAGTGCGAAGTGATTCTTCATGCCACAGCGGTGACACTCCTTTCCATACCCTGGAAACTGACGAGGTGGGTGCTCCCCTCCACAGTTGCCGCACGTGCGCTTCTGCCTGCTTTCCGCTTTTTCCTTTGAACTAAGCCGCATTGCAGTAGCTTTCCCTTTGCTAATATACTCCACTTTGCACTGTGTCCCCCACAACACCACTGATCGTATACGACTCTGTGTCACTTCCCTAGCTTGACACATCTGTACCGTCCGTTCCATGCCAAATCATTCTCACCAAGTAGCTTTTCCCTAAGCGTTTTGTCCCTTACTCCGACAACAATTCGATCTCATAATAACGAGTCTGCAAGTTGACCGAAATTACACGACTGACATTTTAATCTAATTAATTCTTCAACAGTTTCCGATTCATTCTGACATCTACTGTTGTAAATGTACCTCTCAAATGTCTAATTTCTCTTGGGAGTGCAAAAGGTCTGAAATCGGGCTAGTAACAATTCATAGTCCGTTTTTTCATCATCCGTCAACTGAAAACTATTGAAGACATCAATGGCGTCCGAGCCAGCCACTGTAAGAAACAGCACAACCTTCTGTTGGTCATCTTTTTCAGTCGCTCATATCGCCATAAGGTAGAGACTAACGTTCACGGTTGTCGTCCCCGTCGGCGTCACTGCTCCCGGTAAATGGTAAGTTTAACTAGTGTAAGATAAGACGTCGCCACTGCTTTGGCTGCTAACACAAGATAGCCTACTCTATGCTGGATGCATATTTTCCTTTGGCCTTTCATAGTAGCCTACATTTAAATGTAGACTGCGGTAACACTCGCCCCAACCATTTTTTGAGTCATTTGAAAAAAACATCTGACAATTATATTGTAGTTAGGAAGACAACTACGACAAGCAGCGACGTCTAGCCGTATAGAATCCTATGAAATTGTCATCATGATAGTGTGCTTTGTGCACAGTCTTGGAGTGACTGATTCGCGGCTCCAACCCTCCCACACGAACCATTTAGGCTATTGATGAACTGAAAGCATTAAAAGACGGAAGCTGAACACGGAATGGTTATCAAAGGTGTCATAACAGAATGTTTATTATCTTTTCACAAGTATTTATTATCAATCGATAAGGCGCTCTGTTTTTCCAATAGCCTATATTCCAGTAGTCTATTAACTCGTTTAAAAATATATTTTCCTGGGGTTTTATTGTATTTTAATATAGCCTATTAAAAACAGAATATGTGACAAATCTTAGGACTTTATGAATAGGAAATGCTGACTTCTTGAGTGTGCCAATAGAATCCTGGCCATCCTGATGGTACCCTCGGCCAGCAATAAGACGTTACTCATTGCCCGCCGGTCTTGCTCAACATCCACTCGAGGTCTCCCCCTAGCGCGGACGTCCATGTGACTGTGTTGGACGTACACTACAGTGGATATAAAAAGTCTACACACCCCTGTGAAAATGCCAGGTTTTTGTGATGTAAAAGAATGAGACAAAGATAAATCATGTCAGAACTTTTTCCACTTTTAATGTGACCTATAATGTAAACAATTCAATTGAAAAACAAACTGAAATCTTTGAGGGGGAGAAATGAAAAATAAAAACCTTACAATAACCTGGTTGCATAAGTGTGCACACCCTTAAACTAATACTTTGTTGAAACACCTTTTGATTTTATTACAGCGCATGGTCTTAGCCTAACACCATTTTTTCGAGAAATATATGGAGGTTTAATTATTGATTTTTAAATAATAAAAATGTCATGTATGGAAATTGTGTTATTGAAGTTTCACATTGTGAAATTCAACTTTCACAATAGATGTCATGTACTTTAATATCAAAATTTCTGGGCACCAACATCGCCCAGTACCTCAAGTGGGAGCTGAACATCACCTCCCTTACAAAGAATGCACAGTAGAGGATGTATTTCCTGTTGCTGCTGAAAAAGTTAAATCTGCCCAAAACTATGATGGTGCATTTCTACACTGCCATCATAGACCTCTGTCACCGTCTGGTACGCTGCAGCCACTGCCAAAGACAAGGTCAGGCTGCAACGCATCATCTGCTCTACAGAGAGGGTGTTTGGCTGCAATCTGCCGTCCTTACACAACCTACACACCTACTGGATGCGAAGGCGAGCGGCAATGATTGGGGCTGGTCTCGCTCACCCTGGAAATGAACTATACACATCTGGCAGCAGATTGAGGTCTATCAGGACCAAAACCTCTCGCCATATGAACAGTTTCTTTCCTACAGCAGTAGGCCTCATGAACATGGACCAGGAACCAAAGTGACTTTAGCCTGCTCCCCACTTACACACACAACCCTGAAATGGACAAATCTTGCACCTTACATATTTTTTATTAATTAATGGTCAGTATACTGTTTTTATGCTCAGTCCACTGTTCTTATTTGTTTTTATTTCTTTTATATAAACTGTTGCCTGAACCGGCCACAACAAATTACTTGTTTTTTGTGAAACTTGGCAATAAAACACTTTCTGATTCTGAAATGAGTCTTTCTTCCCCCATTTACCAGATGGCATGAGAGACAGCTAAAACTTTATAGTAAACACATGAAAGACTGTCATTTGTAACAAAAATAAGGCAGGGGTCGTATTTTTTAACTACTTCATTAAGTAGCTGAAAATATTAATATTTTCACAGACATAACAGAAATGTCCACTGATGACGGTCAACTCATTTGAATGTCACTCAAAAATCGTAAGATGACATCAAGTGACCTACAAAGTGAATGGCAAACAGCAGCTGGGGTGAAGTGCATGGCGAAGACGGTTCGAAACAGGCTCCTAGGGGCAGGGCTGAAGTCGTGAAAAGCTAGACAAAACCCTTCATCAATGAGAAGCAAAGAAGAGCCAGGCTGAAGTTTGCAAAACACCATAAGGATTGGACCGTAGAGGAATGGAGTAAGCTCATCTTCTCTGACGACTCAAATTTTCAGCTTTGCCCAACACCTGGTCGTCTAATGGTTAGATGGACACCTGGAGAGGCCTACAAGCCACCGTGTCTCGCATCCACTGTGAAATTTGGCGGAGGATCGGTGATGATCTGGGGATGCTTCAGCAAGGCTGGAATCGGGCAGATTTGTCTTTGTGAAGGACGCATGAATCAAGTCAATTACAAGGTTATCCTGAAAAAGCACATGCTTCCCTTCTGCTCTGACAATGTTCCCCATCTCTGAGAATTTTTTTTTCCAGCAGGACAATGCTCCATGCCACACAGCCAGGTCAATCAAGGTGTGGATGGAGGACCACCAGATCAAGACCCTGTCATGGCCAGCCCAATCTCCAGACCTGAACCCCATTGAAAACCTCTGGAATTTGATCAAGAGGAAGATGGATGGTCACAAGCCATCAAACAAAGCCGAGCTACTTGAATT
>JACXGI010008406.1:20986-34064 GCA_016801175.1 Esox masquinongy | reverse complement strand
GTCATTAACCCTCTGTATTCCATCTATAATACAGTCATTAACCAATATGTATTCTATCCATACTATAGTCATTAACCCTCTGTATTCCATCTATAATACAGTCATTAACCAATATGCATTCTATCCATACTACAGTCATTAACCCTCTGTATTCCATCTATAATACAGTCATTAACCAATATGTATTCTATCCATACTACAGTCATTAACCCTCTGTATTCCATCTATAATACAGTCATTAACCAATATGTATTCTATCCATACTACAGTCATAAACCCTCTATATTCTATCCATACTACAGTAAGGATTTAGGATGCATCCCAAATTGCACCCAGATTCCCAGTCGAGGGATCCAGTTTTGAGCAGGACCTATCAGGGTACGATTTGGGATGACGCCGTGTCATTTATGAAGTATTACATGGTGATTTAACAGTTTGCAGGTGACAGAAAAACATACTAAGGACTAAGACAGATGCATTGCTGCTTATTCACTACATATCAAAAAATGTCTGAAGACCAAGGCCCCAGCCTGGACCCAGACCCATTCCCCTTGCCAGATACAACACCCTTTGTGCCAGTAAAATTAATACTCTGTGAAACTCTGTGGCTGTGCCTTTTTAACATTGCTAGACAGCTTGGTAGCTGTAGCCAGCCAGCAGGACAATGCACTCCAGTTTAATCCATCTCAAGTGAAAAATGTGAATACTGTTTAGACATTGTGACGTGTGCCAGCAACAGCAAGCCTGCCTGCCCTCTGCCAAGTACAGAATCCAATCTCACTCAAACTCCATTTTGAACGCATTTCTCTTGTGGAAATTACCTTACTCTTATAATGTTAAAAACCTGGTCCCTAGCCAGAAACTGGGTTGATTCATCTGGCTCTCTGTCCATAACCTAATAAATACACCATTTCCCAGAATGGTTCTCATATCAACTAACAGTATTTGAAATGTTTTCATAACCTACATATACACAATATATTCAATTATATAAATATTCGGAATCCTGCCCATATATTTGTTTCACTTTAGTGTACACACACATTTTCATTCCTGTGAAACCGAAAGCCCAAAGTAGGTCACAGGGAGCCCATTCTGGTCAAACAGACACACTGTTAGTAGAGTTACGGCCATGAATGAAGCCAGCGTTCCTTATGAGGTAAAACGCAAACCAATTTAGGAGGGACCAACATACGCACATTAAAATGGACTCATGATGGGACGGTGCTCTGGATCAGGAAGAGGACAGGCTGTTCATAAGACACACACACACTCAGGCCGACGACAGACAAACAGACTGCTCCTGTTGGCATCACAGGTTCATTTCATGTTCAGCAAACCCCACTGATAGTGCTGTTCTCACACTGGAAGCAGTTACCATGCAAACAGAAACAAGTCTTTAGGACATCCTAGAAAGATCAGCAGGCTGTCCCCCCTGGACATCTGAACATTGTCTTCTGGTGTCTAGCTACGGAGACACGGACAGACAGAACACTGTTGAAGTAAAAAGACATCTTCAGCTCCTCCACAAAAAAAAGAAAAAAACACAAATAAAACAACAAAACACAAACATCATAAAAATGAAAAATATAGCACAAACGCATTCCATTTCCTCAGTATTGAAACACTGGCCAGATTGGCAGTCTGTGTGACTGAAGCTCCTGCCATTCGTGCCCAAATAATGAACCCAATGAAGTCAATAGATCCTTTCCTCTTGCCATCTTGATCCATTTTCGAGGTCAACTGGACCTGTTCTGCATGTTTATACACACCACAGAGCCTGACAGGAGTCGATCGCTTGTTTGACCACTCACAAGGTTACTGCAGGGTTCTATTTTCTATTTATGTTTTTGCTTTGAGATTACAGATGACGAATATAGAATATATACCGGTAAACGTATTTATCAAATCCCAGTCGTTGTATTTATTGTGTTTGCATTTTTCAATAAAACATTTTTAATTGACTTCTCTATTTAGGAAAAACATACTTCTGACTGTGTTGTGAGGCCTTTTTCAGATGAATGCAATGACTGTAAGTGGATCTGAAGGAATTTAAATAAAACATAATAAAAATACAAAAACTGCTCAAGTAAAACTTCAACTGAGCCTGGCTCTGACTGAACCCAACCGCTCCTGTAGGACCATTCACCACTGGAAGTATTGGATAATAAACACGGTTCTTCTTCATACAGCCTTGACACACTTTCTGTCTCCACACAGGATTTCTATTGATTCTCTAGAACAGCCTAACATAAGAGCCAAGACCATGTCATCCGTCATCAGAACACCAACACATCATTATATGGTTGTCAGGGATGTCTTGCATGCATGTCATCATGGCGGCTGGGAGTGTTCATGTCCCAGGAATATGCAGGTATGTCAGCATCTTTCAACAGGTTCAAATGCTAAGGTCATTTTGTTGGAGAGGAGGACAGGCGGGCAATTGGGAAGACAGTGTGTGTGTGTGTGTGTGTGTGTGTGAGAGAGAGAGTAACAAATTTGTCTGTGCATGAAACAGGGTTTTGGGTAAGACTTCATACAGTAGGGTTTTTGGGGTTATGGTTAGTTTAGATCTATGGTTAGGACTAGGGTTTAGGGAAAATTGGCCTTTTAATTGGAATTCATTTTTCGACATTTATTTAGGTCTCTATAACTATATACACGGGAGTGTGTCTGCGTGTGTGTGCGCATGTGTTTGTGTGTATGTCAGTGTGTATGCCTCAGTGTTTTTGTTTGTGTGTGTGTTTGCCTCGATGCCTCTGTGTGTGTGTGTGTGTGTGTGTGTGTGTGTGTGTGTGTGTGTGTGTGTGTGTGTACTGTATGCTTTTCATTGTTAATGACAGGAAATCCCAAACAGGTTTACGTTAAAAGGCTGTCAGTAGAAACGGGAACAGCTGCCAGCCGCAGGAACGCAGGAATGCAGCAGGAGCACAAAGTGATTGGCGTCAGGAAGTCACACCCACTTTGTAATAATATGCAGCTTATTGGTCCAATGCCAGACTGGTCATTGCCCGTGGAGACATGGAACTATCAGATCACCAAAAACATCCAACCTAGATAAACTCTTGTATAAAGAAAATATTATTCAAATCTAAATTTACATTTAGGAGGGAGATTTCAGATGACGTTTCAAAACAGTGATGAAAACATTTTATAATAGGTTATTTAACAATGTAATTCAAAAAGGTGCTACAATAATAACAATGGAATAGCAGGGTGAAACAGACAAACTGAACCTCCCCACCCAACGTTGTACAACCCCTTTCTTCCAATAATACCTGAAGAAAAACTGTTCAGGTAGTATGTACCTAGTAAAAAAGTGAATCACTCCATCCATTCCATACAGGGCTTCATAACTAACACTGATACACATTAACACTGGAGATTTACTTAACAACCACTTACGGGTAATTGCCTTCTTACCAGCTGCCAAGAGTTTTCACACATATTTGTTCTTTTGTTAAGTGTACATTGTGAAGCGATCAGGAATATCACGTAGGCACCGCTGAAGAAGACAGGGAGGCTCGTGGGGCTAGATCAAAGTCCACAACATCCAATCAGCTGGCTGATTAAGCTTGTCCCATATTTGTTGAGCGAACTGGCATTTAAAACGCCCCTACTGCAGGCTAACAATGTTTTAACCATTCACATGCAGTGTTTGCTATATCTCAAGGTAGGGGGGTGTATCCTGTGTAGCATGGCTAGTCGTACAGTCAAAGCTGGTGGCGTAGCATGGCTAGTCGTGCGGTCAAAGCTGGTGGTGTAGCATGGCTAGTTGTACGGTCAAAGCTGGTGGTGTAGCATGGCTAGTCGTACGGTCAAAGCTGGTGGTGTAGCATGACTAGTCGTACGGTCAAAGCTGGTGGTGTAGCATGGCTAGTCGTACGGTCAAAGCTGGTGGTGTAGCATGGCTAGTTGTACGGTCAAAGCTGGTAGTGTTAGTCATATTCACAGCGGGCAGAAGAACGGATGAGTAGCTGGCATGTAAGTCAGTTGCTATAAGCTCCTCACCGCAGACCCAAGTTGTCACCCAGAGGGCGTGTCCATAATGTAGCATGGCCAGTCGTACGGGCGTGTGTCCGTAATGTAGCATGGCCAGTCGTACGGGCGTGTGTCCATAATGTAGCATGGCCAGTCGTACGGGCGTGTGTCCATAATGTAGCATGGCCAGTCGTACGGGCGTGTGTCCATAATGTAGCATGGCCAGTCGTACGGGCGTGTGTCCATAATGTAGCATGGCCAGTCGTACGGGCGTGTGTCCATAATGTAGCATGGCCAGTCGTACGGGCGTGTCCATAATGTAGCATGGCTAGTCGTACGGGCGTGTCCATAATGTAGCATGGCTAGTCGTACGGGCGTGTCCATAATGTAGCATGGCTAGTCGTACGGGCGTGTCCATAATGTGTAGAAGAGCCTGTTCAGTCGGATACCAGCCTGGGAGAGTTTCCCTGCAGCGTTTGGTTTATTTTCACCTGGGCTGGTCGTTAAATCTAACCGTCTCGCGGCAACGCTGTTGGCCCGCTATCAGTCGGGCCGTTGAATTAGTCTGAAGCCATCAGGTACCGCCTCGGGCAGTACAGCGCGTTATTAATGAATCGGAACACGTGTCAAAAGGCGTGTAAACTCTGTGTGTGTAATGTGGCTCCCCGGGCGCCCTGGCTTCAATCACCGGCGGTGTCGGGCTGACGGAGATCCTCACACAGCTCCGTCTAGCTCCTCGCTTCCATTTCTAACAAGAACAAACAACCGTCAGGGCGCCGTGGACTTTGACTGCGTATCACATGACAACACAACAGTATCAGTACCACGAGGGGCCCCCGGACCGGGGAGCAAATGGTCAGAAACACTGCCTGGAAAATAAAGCCAAGGATCCTTTTGTGGTGTGAAATTGCCCACCACAAAGGAATTAATGAGGGATCCTTACAGCGTAATTGTCTAATTATGTCGGTCGGGCAGATGGGGCACTACTTTAACTAGGACACATTGTAGCACTTCTCCCTCCAGAATCCACAACAAAAGGCCAAAGCAGTCTGACAGCCAGCCTCTCCACCAGCTACAGCAGGCAGCTACAGGCAGCAAGGACGAGTGGGAGGGAGCGAATAAAGACAGGAAGAGAGAGCGCGAGATGGAGATGGAGAGGGCATGTGAAAGAGAGTGAGAGAGAGAGCGAGAGAGAAAGTGAAAAAGAGTGAGAGAGAGAGAGAGAGAGAGCAAGACAAAGAGTACCAGATAGGTATAGGAACAAAAATGGGGAGGGGGAAAAAAGACAGGGGGGAAAAAAGACAGGAAAAAAAAAACAGTCTCTCTGGCTCTGTCACAGACAAACCGTTCCCCCGCTCAATATGTTACCACAGAAACAAATGTCTGGTATAAACACTATGGGGGTTAGAGCTCCTGGGATGTGAATCACTACCGTGTCATGACGTTGGTTAACACCTCCAGCTCAACCAGGCAGGCTAACTCAATACCTAGACCCTAATTAAAGATGATCAGCCATACGATAATTGATCACATTGGTTGCCTGTGTGTGTGTGTGTGTGTGTGTGTGTGTGTGTGTGTGTGTTTGTGAGAGAATACTAAGACCTGACACTGCTGTTTATTAGCGCGGTCTGATTTATACGTCCCCAGGGGGCAGCTGTGGGAACGGAGGGGAGGGAAGCAAGGAGGGAGGACATTTAAAGCGTGGTAGAGAAATTAAATTCACGTCCCTTGAAGCTGTGTTTAAAGAACAGTTGGATGGCGGACGAGACGACATAACACACCGTGTCATCACTCACCGAGTTCACGATGGAGACGTGGAACTGACGGACAGCCAGGCTGTGTCTAGACTGTTCCCAGCCAATCAGCAACCTCATCACCACAAGCAGGACGTGTCTGACGGCATGCTGGACCATCAACTGTCTGCACCGTCGTCACCATCATCATCACCGCAGGGCGTCTGTAGCCAGCGAGCCAAACATACGCTAGGGCTGCACGATTAATCAAATTATAATCAAAACTGTGATATTGACATGTGCAATATCCAAATCGCCAACTTGCGCGGTTTTCAACACCAAAAAAATGTATGAGATGCGCTTCACGTGAGGCAACGGGCACGCATCGTACATCCATAATAGTTTTTCTTGCGGGTGCTGTAAGTATTTTTGTAGATTACTTTAATACCTGGACTAATTTTGTTTTAATACTTGATGACTTTTCAATGTTAGTTAACACTGCAACTGCTAGCGAAGAAGTCTGCATCAAGCTAGCAAGTGGCACCAAGATATTGTCCCACATAGCATGGTTATTAAAAGTTTCGGCTTCAATGTCGGTGCCTACAATATAGGAGAAAATATACCTCCAGGGTTGAGAAATTCTGCCTAACCAGCTATGGCAATAGTATAAACATGGCAAACGCCATTGCATTAAATGAGTAGTTAAACGAGTTTGAAACAGGCTGCACCTTCAAATTGGTAAAATGTGTAAAAAAAAGTGTAAAATAGAAAATACTGAACTTTAACTCGATTTTCATTCTGTTTAATAGCACATCATGCAGGCACATTATCTCTACTTTTAAGTGAGATTATCTCTGCTGGTTACCCCTTATTTGAAAATTGCAAGTCATAACCGTAATTACAATATTTGTCAACAAAATCTCAATTCAATATTTTATCCAAATCGTGCAGCCCTACAACACGGCCAGGGTCCAGAGTTCCCAAATGGATTTCATCCAACGCAAATTGACAAATAGGGCAGAGGACTCTGGGTAGATCTGAGACGTAACAGGTACGCTCATTCAGCATGATGATATGCTAATGCAGGCAGAGTAGATTTCATCCAATTAAAACTAACGAGTAGCGGGTAAAGGTCACGCTAGCGTAGATAATGGATGTGCCCTCCCTTGAAGCCGATCACGTGGTCCTCGGGAGGTGAAGGAGACGAGGGACACGGGTTAGAGACGGAGGCCATGTGGCAGAGAGGCTGAATGGGGTCACATCGGTCACATGTAGAACACACCTGCCCACCAAAGACAATGCCAGAGGAACACCCTGACCAGCTGCAATGGCGGGGGACGGGGGGGGACGGGGACGGGGGGGGGGATGACCAGAGGGGCCCGGTGGAGCTAATTTGTCCCAACCCGCCCTTGGACTGCAGTAATTAAGCTACGCTGTCACTAAAAGCAAGGAGATATTTAGTCAAGTGTTTACTACTAGCTACTCGTCGGGTTTGTCGTAATGAAAATGTTTCCGGCCGACGTTAATGCATATATAAGCAAACAAAACCTTTTTTTTTTTTTTTTTAAAGCATCTTAAATGCTTTTCAGCCTGTGAAAAGTTTTTATCATAATTTCTAAATTCAACTGAAATTATTCTTCAACTCAAATTAAATTCAAATTCAGCTTCCTGTGGGGGAGTGGCAAATTCAGATTAACTGTCTGAATGGAATTTGATTTTGAAACTCCAAATTGACCCCAAGTCTTGTGCCTGATCATCCTAATGAACATACATTTCCCAATCCTAAGTCACTCAACTGCACTGAAAGACTGGCACTCAGACAGGAAACACATCCCAAATACTCCACAACACCAAATCTACTTTGTATCGTAGCGACCTAATGCTCCGACTCAGCATATAGGTACACATGAAAATAGGTAAGCTTCACAGACGCATTGTGGGAACGATAATATCTTACATAAAGACAGACTCCAATCTGATTCTCGCTGTGATCTAATCAGCCATGAATTCATCTTGCAAAGAGAAAACCACAGAGGCAAAGACAGCAAATCACCAGAGAGAATTCAGGAGCAACAATTATCAACAATCTCACAGCGGTACATTACGATTCTAATTAGGACATATTATCTTAATTGCTAAAGAGATGCAAATCAAAACAAGGTTAACCAACGTTCTCCTTAACATGGCAAGGAACACGCAGTGGGAACCTCTGATATCCATTCAACCTGCTTGACTTGTTCCACACCAGAGGCTTTTCATTCAGGGGTGTTTCCGTCCCTCCCAGACACTGATAACCCCCAGCTGTGAGCTCAAGCAGCATCAGTACAGACAGCCTAGCAAGCCATTCAATCAATCCACAACATAAAGCCCCTTTTATAGCAGCTGTTGTGACACAGGTCTTACCGTCGTCCAGACCAGGAGACTAGAAGAGCCCAGAACCACAAACCACAAACGTTGACTACTGTACATACATTTTACATGGGATACTGACAGATTTTGAGAAGTTTTTTTTCTAATTGCCCAGACACAGATTAGCTCATGGATACCATTTGATTACGGAACACTGAGATTGGCTGAAGTCTACGGGAACAGTAGCCAGTTCCTCTCTAAAGTAGGGTAGGTGGTAGTTAAGCCTTAAAAAAAGCAATGCATAGTAATCAATGTCTTATAAAGGTTTTAATGTTACTGATAATGAAAAGGAACCCGGTTAACATACACTGCATAATTATCTTTGTTTTAATATTTGTATTTCAGCCTTGCATTAACAGGCCAGATTTTAGCCAAGCAGTTTAGAGAGCTGGGCCGGTAACCAGAAGAACAAACATAAGCCCCCATACCTGACCTTCAGACAACAACTTCCACTTAATGGATGGTTTTTACAGCAAACAGCTTCCATCAATTCCCGAGCCCAGTGACCCCATTCCCATGTCACAGTATAGTGGGTTTTGGGGCCACAAATCTGGGCTGACAAGTAAGTGTGAAAGGTGATGTCAGTCAGCCAGCCAACCAGCCAGCCAGTTAAGTCAGCCAGCCAGCCAGGCAAGACAGTCAGTCACCTGTATATAGCGATCTCACTGTCGTTGTGTCCATATTGCTTCACAGGAATCCACAACACAGTGCATATTGGCATTACTTTTGATGGAATACTCCACCTGTACTCCCCAAGTGGCAGACACAGCGATGGAGTCAAGACCCAAACCCTGGAGACCCAGACCCAAACCCTGGAGATCCAGACCCAAACCCTGGAGACCGAGACCAAGACCCAAACCCTGGTGATCCAGAACCAGAACCTGGAGATCCAGACCCAAACCCTGGAGACCCAGACCCAAACCCTGGAGACCCAGAACCAAACCCTGGAGACCCAGACCCTGGAGACCCAGGACCAAACCCTGGAGACCCAGACCCAGACCCTGGAGATCCAGACCCAAACCCTGGAGACCCTGACCCAAACCCTGGGGACCCAGATCCTGACCAAGACCACATCAATGTGTTCTCGAGACCCCATCTCTGGGCAGACCAGGGCTCAACTACTAATGTGTTTCACAAATGTTTTATGTGCTTGACTGAGCTTTGCTGACCAAATGAACAAACTGAAAAGTCCCAAAACCGCAAACCCTGCCTCATCCAGACATCCAGGCAGGCTAACTAGAGGAAACGCCTGAGGGATTTGAAAGATATCAAACGGTCTTTAATCCCGTTGTCTCACAGAGGTTACAATCACAGTGTAGTTCAATAGACATCAGTCCCTGGAACTAAGGGGTTTATGAGGAAGGGAGTTGTATGCAGGGACTTAAATTGACAAATGTTTTGATTGCCACCCAAAAAGCCTCCTATTTGTTTTGTCTTGTGAGTCTTAATTGGAGTTTTTCTTTGATGCAGTGCTGCCCTTTATCCTGAGGTCAGTGCTGTAATGACAGGGTGTGTTCCAAACCTGAACCTCTGGTCTATATAGTGCAATACTTTATACCAGAGCCTGTGCAAAAACTGTGTGACATTTCGGACGTGGTTAGGGTCATAACTGGCCGGCAACACCACACACTATGTTGAGGTTCTTCTACTAGTAGAGTAGATATATAATGTATTTACAGGGAGGTGTTGAGGTTATTGTGGTAGTATTCAGCTCCAGAAAAAATGAAGAGACCACCGCACCTTTCTCTTTCCTTTCCAAAAAAGTCGAAAAGGAAGGTTTTGAGTGAGGAACAGAAGGGTTCAAACTAAGAGACCACTGCAAATTGAACGCTTCTGTTCCTCACTCAAAACCTTCCTTTTAGACTTTTTTGGAAAGGAAAGAAAAAGGTGCAGTGGTCTCTTAATTTTTTCCGGAGCTGTATATCTGGAGCCCAGGTCATACAACTAGTGACTTAAACAGTATGGCCACACACACACACACAGTACTCATAGCCACACGCACACACACGCATGCACACACGCACACACGCACGCACGCACACACGCACACACGCACACACACACGCACACACACACGCACACACACACGCACACACGCACACACACACTTTTCTCTATTGACTCTAAATGAATGGAGGCCCCTGGAGTTTCCTCCTCTCGCCTCACCCAGTTCTTCCAGTCTCCACCATACCAAAGAGGGCCGGCAGTTCTGATCGTTCCCGAGAAAGCAAAAGCTGCTTGGGGATCGCTTTACAATTCTCAGGGGCTCGAATAACCCAATGTTGAACTGATTCCGTTGGCTGATACTCCAGTGTTTGGTTAGGGAACGTGTGAAGCAGTCTGTTGGGAATGACCCAGATATCAACATCCTCACATCGTGTTGCTCCGCTCTGGCTGAGCAGATTGTTTGACTTGATCAGTCTTTGCCCCCCCCCATGCCCCCCCTCGGCCTAAACGCTCCAGGTAAGCCCCATAAGGCCTTTCTCGGTCCCCCACAGCCCCTCCAGACACGGGTATCAGCATGTCCAGGAAGAAAAAGACCTCTACCCTGGTCTGTAGGTGTAGAAAATGATGCTGACCCAGAGAACTGCCAGTTCATAGGATCTGCTCCCGATCAAGAGACAGACCTGCAGGGGCCAGTTACAGGTCAGAGCCTTACTCCTCTCCTCCACCCCCACCCCCTTACTCCTCTCCTCCACCCCCACCCCCTTACTCCTCTAACAGACTGAGACAATCTGCATTTAGAAAATGTTTGCTGCGCAAATCTTTAACTCCGAGCTCCACCTCCGTCCCTGGTCCTTAGTAATCACACTGCTAATTACCAGCTGATCTGAGGGCTGAGGAGAACTGCGGATTAAAGGGGCACACGGCAGGGATCCATTAGGCCTCGTTAGGGCCAACGCTCCGAGGTACTACGGTTCCTGGCCCCTTGTTCACTACTCAACGTGTGGAACAACTAGAACGACACTCCAGTCATCGTTCTATACAGTCAGAACTCACTGCTCTGCATTCAGCATTTCCAATAAGCAAATCGTATGAGTGACGTTGAAACCAATTAGAAGCATCCAAAAAGGAAAACTGCCTTCTCCTCTATTTAACCTTAGGAGGGCGTGTGTTCGGCTTGGGTCTCGTCATTCATCTGAACTGCTCATCCTTATCCCAGAAATGTCTAAACATCTCCAGTCGTTGAGTGGAATAGCCAGGTTGAGCCCAGCACAGCCCCGCAAACCCAGTGGGAGAGCTCAGAATAATCTGGCCCTTGTTAATGATGCAATTTATATGTGAGGGGACCGGTGTTTGGCAGGCGGAGCGGAGGCTGAACCACCCACCAGCCCCCCCACCCCTCCCAGCAGCCAGCCAGCCCCTCTCTGATGGAGGGGGTGGAGTAGGAGGAGGATGTCAGAGCCTGTGTGAAAAGAGAGCGAGTGTGCCACTGACACTATTAGTGTCTGTCTGTCTGTCACCTGCTGCGCGTCATCCAGCCTGCCTGCCTGCCTCGACCCTCGCTCTCTCATCCCCCCATCATCCACAGCCATCGTCTCTCCTCAGGGTGAATCACTTCAAACTGCACTCTCTCACCTAAACATTTCTCCATCCTGTCAGATATATTCGGTGTGCTAGCTAACTGGAAGCTCCACTCTTAAAACCAACGTTAGACAGGCCTTTTTCTCCAGTACAGGGGGATTTATTGGTGAAGCTACTGAAACTGACTGCAATCATCTATAGATCAAAACATTTTCTTCACAGCTCCAATCGGGGTCCCGCTCCAATCCTCAGGGTCCCCCTCCAACCATTTAAGGTCCCCCTCCAATCCTCAGTGTCCCTCCTCCAATCCTCAGTGTCCCTCCTCCAATTCTCAGGGTCCCTCCTCCAATCCTCAGGGTCCCCCTCCAATCCTCAGGGTCCCCCTCCAATCCTCAGGGTCCCCCTCCAATCCTCAGGGTCCACCTCCAATCCTCAAGGTCCCATCAGGACGTTTGTTGTTGCCCTTTCTAATCATATCCATTAATTGTTCATGATTCAGGGTACAATAATTTGAATTAAATAATTTGTTGACCACACACATTCTGATTCCAACTAAACCGTACATGCACATTTCATCATTGTAAAGGGGACTATTTGTGCCAGAATGACAAAACACTGAAGAGACAGTCAAAGTTGACCTATTTTGCATAAACAACAAACCACTACAAATCCTTGTCTTTATGTCTGGGTAATATATATTTTCAGATTGCTAACAATTCAAAGCAAACAAAACAGGTTTGTCAAACTATTGCAATTATTTATGGTGATAATAATAGTGGGAAAAAAACACATTCCCTTTCAAATCAACATCAATTGGTATATGCAGTCCTTCATCCGTCCTGGTGATGATATTTTAAAGTTGATGTTTCATATGTGTTTTCATGACCACAACTATTTACCTTTTCAACTGTGATGAAGACATTGATGTCTAACAGTTGGGGTAAGTAAAATACATCAACCCTTGATTTTAATAACAAAAAAGTACCTCCTTGCATTGTAAGTAAATAAATAATAATAATAATAATAATAATAAATAAATATATTATATGTGTGTGTGTGTGTGTGTGTGTGTGTGTGTGTGTATAGATAATTGTGTATCATGAAATTTAATTTAGCCCTTTTTCTACTACTATGAATTCTATGAAATACTATGTGAAAACTCATTTATGTGTGATAAATTTGATAAATGTATTTGTTAAATATTGTAAATTGTTGAAGTATGATTGTAAAATGATTTCTCTAACTCATATCTCCAGAAAGCAATGTATTCTTCTTCTTATCTCCACAATTTAATGTATATGTGCAAATTTAATATATTATATATATATACAATATATGTGTGCGCGTGCGCGCACACACACACACACACACACACACACACACACACACACACACACACACACACACACACACACACACACACACACACA
>JACXGI010008405.1:0-27784 GCA_016801175.1 Esox masquinongy | reverse complement strand
AAAGTCAGTTATCTTCACCTAAATTCATAATTATTGTATCAATGTCATTCACGAATGAAAGAAAAATAAATGTTTTTGTGCCATGAAATGAAACAGCTTTGGCAGTGTAATCTTCAGTCTCACTAGCAATTGCTCAAGTATTATGACTATTCCAGGTAGTAAGTTAGTAGATACTAGTAAGCCTATTACTGGTTAATAAGATGTTCAAACGGCCAGTGGAAAAAGCCATACATTTTATAGATGCTATTTGCGGTGGAGGTAAACTTAATAAGAAACATCAGTCAGTTGAAAACAATGCTTAATGGTGTCTAGCGAAATATCCAAACTTGGCGTGATGTTAATGCGTGACAATGTCGAGATGCTATACCGACACATGGCAAAAGTATAGCTTTGTGGCATAGTGGTTAAAGACAGCCTGTCATGTGGGAGATCCGGGTTTGAATCCAGTGAGGGAACAAAATGTATCACTTTTAATTGCGGGCCGGCTGAACTATGCTTGCCTGGTTCCTTTTCGGGTTCTAAAAGCATTTTTATTTTTATGCTTGAGCACAAATGTGTTCATATTCTATATCCAGGCTTTGTGTTTTTACAACAGATGGTGAGATAGTGTGTGTATGTTTGAAATCAGGATTTATGATTTTTATTAGAAATAGTATGAACTTCACTATATGATTCACCGCACATGGAACATGTAATGCATTTGACTGTATCAGAAAGAGAGAACATGAAAGACAACTTTAATAAATCTTAAGAAGCTTTCCTACAACCCAGCACAATCGTTCTGTCATATTATTTGATCTGTTTTTGAGGTTAATAATCTGCCTACGTGGTCCCACAACTGGAACCTGTAACAGTTTCTTGGGTTCTCATGACTTGTTTATTCCTAGGTAGGTAGAAATGAATTACAAATGTAATGTCATTGTATTTACAAAGGTTTAAATTTTAGTTTCACTTTTTCATACGTTGCTTATTCCTAGGTAGGTAAATATTAATTACAAATTTAACTACATGGTATAACAGAGGTTTTAACACTACGTTTCACTTTCTCATAAGTTTCTTATTTTTACATATGTACATTTTAATTACAAATGTTACTACATGGTATTACAAAGGTTTTAACATTATGTTTCACTTTCTCATAAGTTGCTTATTCCTAGGTAGGTACATATTAAGTACATTGTTCTTACATAACATTTGTTTGAAGAAAAAATTGTACCCAGGCAGTAAGCATGGGAAATTACCTACCACAAGCCAAATTCATCTTTACCTACCACAAGCTACAGCTTGTGGTAGGTAAAGATGAATTTGGCAGCCTTTTGTGATTACCAAACCATTTCTCAAAGATCTTTGGTGTAATGATTCATATGGTGCAACAGAGCTGACGGCAAAATTGTAATTCCAAAATGTCTTATTTATTTCTAACAAGACATTGTGTAATTACTAAAACAAAAATAATGTGTAATTACACACTTGGGATAACATCCTGCAGGATGTTTTGTAATTACCTCTTGTTTTTCCAAAAGTGTAATAACCTATACCGATAAATCATTATTCCATTGTAATACCTCCAGTATTACACTTGTTAATATAGTTGTTTATATGTATTTACATAGCAGTTACATAGTAATAAGTGTGAACTTAAAGGCAAATGTTATCCAAATATGTTAGCACAGCTGAAAACTGTTGTGCTGATTAAAGAAACAATAAAACTGTCCTTCTTTAGACCAGTTGAGCATCTGGAGCATCAGCAATTGTGGGTTGCATTACAGGCTCAAAATGGCCAGAAACAAAGAACTTTCTTCGGATACTCGCCGGTCTATTCTTGTTGTGCAAAATGGATGGCACTGGAGCCAATTTCCTCCTGCAGCCAATTTCCTCCAAAGAGCCAGTCAGCTGGTATGCTGTCCTTAATGGAGTGGCCGGTGATTGTGCTGGCCAATATCTTAAACTCTCAAAGAAGATCATTTTTTCCACTTTATTTTCCCAATAGAGGTCTATTGTGAACATACAGTATATGTTTACATATGATGTCTGTTTATTTTAGTAGCCTAGCCTATGATTTCTCTTTTAATAATGTTTCAAATTTTTGTGAATATACAGTTAGGTCTGGAAATAATTGGACACTGACATGAGTTTTGTTATTTTGGCGGTTTTACCTGAATATATTCACGTTACAGTTAAGTAATGAATATGGGCTTAAAGTACAGTCTCTCAGCTTTAATTTGAGAGTATTCACATCCAAATTGGAGGAAGGGTTTAGGAATTACAGCTCTTTCATATGTAGCCCCCTCTTTTTCAAGGGACCAAAAGTAATTGGACAATTGACTCAAAAGCTGTGTCATGGACAGGTGTGGGCTATTCCTTCATTATTTCTTCATCAATTAAGCAGGTAAAAGGTCTGGAGTTGATTCCAGGCGTGGCATTCACATTTGGAATCTGTTGCTGTGAATCCACAACATGCGGTCAAAGGAGCACTCAATGCAAGTGGAATAGGCTATCCTTGGGCTGCAAAAAAAAAACATTCCATCAGAGAGATAGCAGGAACATCAGGAGTGGCCAAATCAACAGTTTGGTACATTCTGAGATAAAAAGAACGCACTGGTGAGCTCTGCAACACACAAAGGCCTGGACGTCCATGGAAGACAACAGAAGTGGATGATCTTACAGTCCTTTCCATGGTAAAGAAAAACCCCTTCACAACATTCAGCCAAGTGAAGAACACTCTTCAGGAGGTAGGCATATCATTATCCAATGAAAATACAGAGGGTTCACCACAAGGTGCAAACCATTCATAAGCCTCAAGAATAGAAAGGCCAGTTAGCCAAAAAACATCTAAAAAAAGCCAGCCCAGTTCTGGAACAGCATTCTTTGGACAGATGAAACTAAGATCAACCTGTATGATGGGAAGAAAAAAGCATGCAGAAGGCTTGGAACGGCTCATAATCTGAAGCATACTACATCATCTGTAAAACATGGTGGAGGCAGTGTGATGGCAATGGCACTGGGTCACTAGTGTTTATTGATGATGTGACAAAAGACAGAAGCAGACAGATTAATTCTGAAGTGTATAGGGATATATTGTGGATTGGACGGCGCTTCACTTTACAGATGGACAGTGACCCAAGACATACTGTGAAAGCAACCCAGGAGTTTTTTAAGGCAAAGTAGTGGATTATTCTGCAATAGCCGAGTCACCTGATCTCAACCTGATCTCGATCGACCATGCATTTCACATGCTGAAGACAAATCTTAAGGCAGAAAGACCCACGAGCAAACAACAACTGAAGATAGCTGCAGTAAAGCCTGACAAAGCATCACAAAGGAGGAAACCCAGCATTTGGTTATATCCATGCGTTCCAGACTTCAAGCAGTCATTGCCTGCAAAGGATTCTCGACAAAGTATTAAAAAAGAACATTTTATTTATGATTGTGTTAATTTGTCCAATTACATTTGAGCCCCTGAAATAAGGGGACTGTGTATGAAAATGGTTGCAATTCCTAAATGTTTTATATGATATTTTTGTTCAACCCCTTGAATTAAAGCTGAAAGACTGCACTTCAATTGTATCTTGGTTGTTTCATTGCCAATCCATTGTGGTGGCGTACAGAGATAAAATTATAAAATTATGTGTCAGTGTCCAAATATTTCTGTATATAACTGTATATTTTGCAAAGTCAAGATCAGGGTGTCAAAATGATGCTTCATTTCAAGAATGCTACATAAAATCTGTTGATTCCATTTTCATTAGATATTATTTCAGTCAGAATTAAAAATTGAACCAATGTTAAGGATTACTAAATAAATGTGAAAGGTGTCACAAAACCATCACCAAATACACTTTTTTGTCCCCAGCCTGAGGAATATACAGTACAGCAAGCCAAGCTAACACCCCCCGGATTAGTTAAGGACAGGAGGAATTCAATCAAGGAGATCCATTGGCTGCTCCTAAGACAGGGGAGTGAGATGGATGGCTTTAGAAGAAGGTTACGAAGGGGCCAAGCCCCACCGCACAGTATTTCATCCCTGTCTACTGGGTTTCTTGTTTGGGGCAGCAGCAATGGTAGGAGGAAATGAAGAAATGTATCAGGGAAGTAAAAACTACCTCCACATCCCACTCCCTCCCCATTTCTCTTTTTCTGTCTCTCTGTCAGCATCTCTCCCTGTTTCCCTCCAAATCCCTTTCTCCCATAAGTCCCAGAAGGCTTGATTCCAACATCAGTAATAACTTATTTTAGTCAAAAGTCAAAGTTGGTGGAATTTGTGGGAGGGTGATTGATGACAGTGGTAAATCAATGTCTATATTTTTGCAAGAGTGTTACAGAGAGCTGTGACATATTGGGATGTACGCAGGCATGCGCACTCACAAACACAAACACATCTTTAAAGCATGTTCAATCACAGTCAGATGATATGCGAAACCCATTTTTTGTTCTAAATGTATATACTGCATGGCGTGTTTTTATATGTCTATTTGTATCAATTGAACTTCACACCTTTAAACATTATGAAGATGCTTTGAGACCTAACGGTTATTCTTCACAGTGTAAGCCACAGATACCGTAGCAACAACGGTTCTCACAAATATTAGCTCTCACAAATATTTTTTCCAGCAGGACAATTAGCTCACCTTCCCTTCCTCCCTCTCCATTCCTCTGTCCCTCCCTCATAGTGCTGCTATCTTTCTCATCCCCGCATCCTGTTGTAAGTAAAAAATTCAGTTTTACTTACAACAGGAGTGAAGGGGAGAAGAGGTATTATTGGCTCGTGTGAGAGATAAAAATGAAAGGGGACGTGGTGTAGAAGGAAAGGTCACACAGGCCACCCTTCAGAATGGCAGGGGGGAAGCTTTGAAGGTCGGAAAGATTGAGGGGGTGATCCATTCACAAGAATGACATTTGCACCGTTTAATTGGGTCGATTCGGTCACAAAAGGCCAGCTGTATACAATGGAAATGGACTCATGATTCATCCCATCATTGTCGATTACTCCATTCCCTTTCTTGTCTACACTGCTCATACATTGTTCTTGAAATGTAAATTGAACAAATGTTCTGAAAATGTAAAGGACCGACCATATTTTCTTTTGAATAGGTCAAATTACCCATGTATTTCATGCTACTTTAATTGTAGTTAAAGACTTGTAATACTAACTGCAAATGTAAGGGACAATACTGTTATTTCTTCTCAATCAGTCAAAGAACTCACTGCTATTACCTAGATCTCACAGTTGTGCGAACAATACCGCTCAGAATAGAGCCACTCTGAGAGAATGAGTTCAAAGAAAAGGTACAATTTCCATCTAAGGAAAATGTTCATATTATAGATTGCAGAGTATAATGTTATACCAAAAAATTAACTTCCCAGGCAGGATTGAAAACTTCAGCCAGTGTTTGGAGATTATGGGAGCTTCTTTGAGTCAAACTTTTCTGGGTTTCAGCAGAGAGGCCTGCTTCTCCATGACCTTGGCCACAGGCTAAGTCCACTAATCTGACAGAGCACTAATAGATGTCTAATCAACACATTGTCCACATATAAGGAGCCACTGAACCCTGACCTCTGACTGACAGCACTGACAGAGGGCAACCGGAAGAAATGTAAAGCGTGCTCGTACATGCCAACACATGCTGTGTCACACATTCAAACTGCACAGAGACACAGAATACTCATGCACACTAACACACAGACACTCCTATTCTCTCTCACACATGCAATTCCATCTGTCCAACTATCATCTGCTTTTATTGAGAAACTATCATCCGCTTCTCTGAGAGACATTAGTCCGGTTGGCAGGCAGAGGTCAAGGCATCTTCTCTCCTTGATGAATGTCATCTTAGCATGAGGTCACTGACCTCCTCCAAAGCCCCAAACCACCACGCAGACCTGACCATCACGCACGCATGCACGCACGCACGCACGCACGCACACACACACACACACACACACACACACACACACACAACCCCCTGCATAGAAACATTCTTGCCCATGTTAGTCCACAATCATTTCTCTCTCTTCTCATTTTACAGAATTTCTTCAACCCACAGCCATCGTGAGCCTTCCTATCTCTTTTTAATTGAGGCAGCAGCTCCTTCAATTACAACGGCCCATAATCCCACACTGATGCAAGGATGGATTAATGGGGATTAGGAGATAATCTGTCTGACCCCTTGGCCCCAACCCAGTATGGGGCTGGTGGAGGCAATTTGAACGCAGCAAGAGAAGGAGAATGGGCTTTAATGAGAGAACCGGTGAGAGCCGAAGGGGGCTTTGACCAAAGTGTCTCAGCTGAGCCGGTTCGACAGATCTATGCGCCACTCTCTCACTGGGGATTATTTTCAGATAGGTCCCCGCAGAAAAACTTACACCAGAGGATGCTTACGGCTTATGCCATCAGTGTCCGTTGATTTACAGTAAATCCAATAGGGTTTGGTACAGCATCCGTTCAGCATCAGTCTAGCTACACAGCATCTGTCTAATAGGGAAATATGCAAGCGTCCAGTTTTGGGGATTGTTAGCCCTTTTGAGTTAAAGCTTTCGGCATCAACTCAGGAAGTAATGAGTAGATGTAGCCAGTGCCCTTCTTTGAGTTTCTCTTTGATTTATTGCTCTGGGAAATGGGCTGTGGGTAGTTGTAGTTGTTCATCCCATGTAAGGTTTTGTACATGCATCCGGTTTATCTGGTGGCATGTGTCAGCAATAAAAGTTGCACACCACAAGGTTAGAGTTCTGGAATGTGTGGATTAAGTGTCAAGAGCATTTCAAGACATTACGAGACAATTCTTAAATGCACAGAGGTCAGTAATTGATGAATGAAACCAAACTTTTGCCTTAACAGTTCACATAAAAGGATGCACTACATATTAAACATTCTCTTCACATCAGCCAATTACCTCTCTATAAAGGAAATGTCCCTAGCATTGCACATGCCTTCTCAGCTAAAGGGAAGAGGTCAGTAAACTATTGGGCACAACACAGTTCCAAGGTCCAAAGCTGCCTCTGTGAGGTCGAATGAGTAATGTGTGTGGTGACTGCTGAAAGTGTTATTAAACAAAAGTTTTTAATTGAAGCCATCCCCAAGAACAAATTGTAATATCTCGGTCATTCCTGTTATGCAACAACATTTATGTCCCCATGAATTACTTCCTTATAATTTCTGTAAAATGTGTCAAATATTTATAACAAATGGCTTAAATTATAGTTTTAGGTCTTTTTTATCACATGAAAAAATTATAGTCCATGTTAAACTCTCTCTAATCATTCATATATACCAGGGGAAACTATAGTTATTTCTTAAAATTTTTATAATTTACTGTGTTTCCCTGAAGTTATCTTCCACCCTGTTAGGTTGTAGTTTTCACCATCTAAAAAAACAAAGACTACAATTCCAGTGAGACCATTTTCAGGAACTGACATCATTATTTTGGCAGGAATTCAAAAGAGCAAAGTGAGGTGAGCAGAACCTTTCACTCATATTTTTTTCACAGGTTTTATGATTTTAACCTGCCTGTCACACTCTTAAAGTTTCTCTGTGTTAGGCTAAGTTATGAAGAAAGTTGGTCCGATATAAAAAAAAACATATTTTATATAGTTATAATAGTTCTGTTTTATATGTAAAAGGTTAGCTAGCTAAATCTGGATCAACTTAGCAAAAAAAATCCACCCTGTTAGGTTCCACCCTGTTAGGTCGATAAACATAACAGGGTGGAATATGAACCTAACAGGGTGGAAATTCTAATAGAAAATTTGGAAAAAAAAATTATCTACACACAGAGATGCATTTATATGTATACAGCTCCAGAAAAAATTAAGAGACCACTGCACCTTTTTCTTTCCTTTCCAAAAAAGTCGAAAAGGAAGGTTGAGTGAGGAACAGAAGGGTTAAAATTAAGAGACCACTGCAAATTGAATGCTTCTGTTCCTCACTCAAAACTTTCCTTTTCAACTTTTTTGGAAAGGAAAGAAAAAGGTGCAGTGGTCTCTTAATTGTTTCCGTAGCTGTATATACACACACATAAGGATTGGACCGTAGAGGAATGGAGTAAGGTCATCTTCTCTGAGGAGTCAAATTTTCAGCTTTGCCCAACACCTGGTCGTCAAATTGTTAGATGGAGACCTGGAGAGGCCTACAAGCCACAGTGTCTCGCACCCACTGTGAAATTTGGTGGAGGATCGGTGATGATCTGGGGATGCTTCAGCAAGGCTGGAATTGGGCAGATTTGTCTTTGTGAAGGACGCGTGAATCAAGCCAAGTACAAGGTTATCCTGGAAGAACACCTGCTTCCTTCTGCTCTGACAATGTTCCCCAACTCTGAGAATTGTTTTTTTCCAGCAGGACAAAGCTCCATGCCACACAGCCAGGTAAATCAAGGTGTGGATGGAGGACCACCAGATCAAGACCCTGTCATGGCCAGCCCAATCTCCAGACCTGAATCCCATTGAAAGCCTCTGGAATTTGATCAAGTGGAAGATGGATGGTCACAAGCCATCAAACAAAGCCGAGTTACTTGCATTTTTGTGCCAGAAGTGGCATAAAGTCACCCAACAGCAATGTGACAGATTGGTAGAGAGCATGCCAAGATGCATGAAAGCTGTGATTAAAAATCAGGGTTGTTGAAAAATGAATATGAATTTGTTTTCTTTGCATTATTTGATGTCTGAAAACAATGCATCTTTTTTTTGGTTATTTTGATCAGTTGTTATTTTCTACAAATAAATACTCTAAATGACTCAAATGGAATTTGGGAGTAATGTTGTCAGTAGTTTATAGAATAAAACAAAACTTTTCATTTTACTCAAACATACCTATGAATAGTAAAACCTGAGAAACTGATAATTTTGCAGTGGTCTCTTAATTTTTTCCAGAGCTGTATATATATACAGTATGCAACTCATCAAATGGATTCTAGATCCATCCCTATTACCAATTCTCTATTTTTTGGGTCTGTCCTGTAATGATGGCCAGTGCGGGTTCAGGATGACTTGCCTTGATAGGGTGTAAGCTTCACTCTAATGATGGAACTTTTGAGATCCACAAGTTTTCGGGACTGATCTATTGTCTTCATTGTTGGGAGTTGACAGAACAATACCCAGTGGTAGTTTGGACTGATGAACCACACTAATCGTTGTTTTGCAGTTATACTTTCAACAGATTAGGACATCACAACCCCATTTCTGATGATACATCACGTCACTGACTGGATACAGACAACTGAGTGTGTGAGTACCAGCAACATGTTCAAGAAGGATTTCTACAACCACACTGGTTGAATCTTTTCCAAATCTTCCTGACCACTCACATGGCAGAACGATGCCAGGGTCAGATCACTTCGCTTCACACTCCATTTCGAGATAAATCATCAATCTCGAGATGAGAGGAGAATTGCCCTGAATCCTGAAGGACTCCACAAACTACGGGTCAGAGTACCACGGGCCAGTTGACTGGACAGGTCACATGGTCCCAACACAGTGGAAGACACTGTTGTGGTGTTAATCTTGAATTAGTGAAGTATTGGAAACTCGCTACTCCACTACACACCTACACTGACTTGTTAGGACAACCAGGCAATTTGCTGGGTCCACATCACATTGATACAAGACAGAGAAAACTGAAGACTAGAACTACAGGAAACTTGATTGGAAACTAACTTCATTCCTTACTATCTAAGACTTTCCTAAATGGACCGATATGGTGATTTCATGTGTATGAAGGTTTGTTTCTCGCAAGACAGGTGGGAAACTCTGTACGATGACAATCCCAATATTGGACTTCAAAGTATTTTGTGATGATGCCTAATGATCGACATTATGACGGTATGTTTATCATGGTATGTTTGGATAGTGAAGGCTTCCCTATTAAAGGTAGAATTGTTCCCTATTAAAGTTTTTGTTCCTTGTTTTATCAAACATGTAATGTGTTTTCTTACGTGTGATGGGGGGAGTGCTGAAGTGTATGAATGCATGCTTGTTATGTATAGATTACAAAAGATCATTTGTTTATCTGTACACAGGAAGTCATGTTAAGGCAAAGCGCGACAGCAATCAGCCAATGTGCTTACAGTATGGTGATGTGTATTCCAAGTTGTAATGTCTATAAAGTAGAGGTACGACTGGACGTTTCTTTAAGATTGAGTTGGATAAGATCGAGTTTGTAAGACAGTATCAACTCTGTAACATCATGAACAATGGACTATCAAATGCTGCAATAAATCATTTAATTACTCTCTCCCTTGACGAACGGGTATGCGATCATTATTTCAATCACTATTCGAAACGGCTGATTTCTAACACTGGGAACAAACTAGACCCAGACCTCAGGGGTGCCCACAATGGCATGTGTCCCTGGGACTACCCAGACTGTTCAGAGACCCAGAACTCAGGGATGTCAAGTCTGGTCACTTCGACTTACGTATGTGTGTGTGATTATCAGTAGCCTTACGAGCTTGAGTATGAAGATGAATGAGGTGTGCCGTAGTAATCTATATTCCAAAGTAAAACAATTTATTCCAATCAAGTAATCAAAATTACAATACAAAATATAGTTACATACCAACACAATACAACATCATCCCAACTAGTCTAAAAGTCTACTAAGTATACCATAAGACACACTATAGCACAAATGTGTACTAGGAGCTTCTGTTAACGATCGACTCATAAATACTACAACACAACGTGTTGGGAGGTCTCTTAACTTTAACTTTTTAGAGACATGGCTATTTATCCTAAAATCAGACATATCTAAAACACTTCCCCAAATAGTCACTAGCATTACTTTACCTTGGCAAACACAATGAACTGTCCCACATAATCAATGCGAAATTACTGAATGGACGGTGTGTTGCCGCCAGTTGTTGTCAGACATGAAATAAGGACAATCATTTCTACAATGTTCTTGTGAAGTTTGATCCATAACCTGTACAGTACAATAATGCATATCAGAAAATTCTGCCATTTTTGGTTAACAGAGGAAATCCAAAAACTACAGATAAATGTCCACAATATCATATTGCAGACGCGCCTCTGTCGAATATACTTTCACTCTTCCTCAACAGACATTTCTCATTACACTACAGTATCACAAACAAAAACTACTTTAAAATACACAACACAAAAAGAGAAATAAAAATACACCAACCATACCATCCAGCGCCAATAAAAATAAATACAGCAACAAAAAGATGCACAATTTTAAAAGCACTGACAAGTAGATAGGCCACCTTCCATTTTTCTACATTTTTCTTTAAAAACACCCAGTGCTACAAGTTCCTGCATTTTTAGTTCAGATTGAAGACCATTCCATGTTGTAGGAGCAGCAACCCTAAAAGCTTTTCTGCCCATCTCTGTGCGGACAGTGGGAATTGACAGTAGATAGAGATTCTGTGATTGTAAGCAATAGCTTTTAGACATTTTTTGCAGATAAGTTCGCAAAGGTAGGATATTCACAAAGGTAGGATGGCACCTACCACCTAGGAAGGTAGTAAAGAGAAAGTATCACAAGCCTCCTTGGAAGGGAAACAAAACAACAAATTGTTGTAATACTGTATCAGTGTTCCCCCGTAAAGGAACAAAGGCATCCAGATACAATGGAAGAACCTAACAGAGAACTGAGTGTTCCCCCTATGGCAACTAAGTCCGAATCCACCTTTTCCATTTACCTGTAAACGCAAACCAGAGCTGAGAGTCAGGTGTACAGGGATATTGAAATAAAAACAAAACAAAAAGGTGGGCCAAATTAATCTGTCACAACTCAGCGCTCCTCTTCCCCTGCATAATGAACTGTCCCAAAAGACACTCAGTAGTCCTTCCCCTTGTTAATCTCCCAGATGGTTTACTGTCTCTACCCTCCTTTTTACACCACTCCTACTCCTACCATTTGCCATTGTCTCACAGATTCCTGCACACCTGTGTCTTGTTAGCCATCATGATGTCTGTGTATTATTACTCCTGATCTCCCTGTGTCCCACGCAAAGTCGTGTTGTCTGTTCTGAGAAGCATTTCTGAGCAATTACATATCTTGAGGATTTCACTGGTTTGACTGATCACTTTTGGACTACCATCCTTGGATTTTCCCTGACACAGCGCTTGCCCCTGTTTGACCTGTTTCTCGACTACCTGATTGTGGATTGCCCTTTCTGGAAAATAAACTCTGCAAATGGGTCTTATTCCGACTCTGGTCTCTTTGGTGTTACATAATCACAGTGAAATACCTATCAGACGGTACTTGAGAAAGGATGCTAATGATGTTAGCCACAACAAGTGCTCTAGCATTAACAAGCGAATTTACGAGTCCTAGATTTTAAACAATTACGATACTCAACAGAAGATTTTTTAGCGGGAGAATTAATGCACTACATGGGGAATCGTAGGATTTATGGATAGCGCTGTGATTAAATAATGCATCAAAGACTGTCTCAATCCTATTTTCGGCTGCTACACTCAGTGGCCACTAAGATTTCTAGGGTAGTCTGTGTAAACTTGGGTATAGGTTTTGCGTTATGAATCTTGTCAATGTCTGTTGAAGCCCCTTTGTCCATAAATGTTCTAGAACTGTGCTAAGCCACTGAGTTTCAGTGAAGAGCGGTATTCGCACTGTAATATCATCCGTGGAGACGGTCTTCTCGGATTGAGCTGAAAAAGCAGGAACATGGAAAATTTGTCTGTAAGCTTTCGTCGACGGGAAGTAGGGTTGCATTCATGTGCCTGAGACCCAGTCAGAGTCATATTGTAGTCACGTTGGATCTCCTGCTGGTTACAGCTTCGCTCACATCCATTTCCTATTCCCACTCCCTGGTGCTGCCACCACCAGAGTACTACATTTGTAGTGTGGCCGGCAGCAGAGGATCTTCGGTCATTTGCATTAGAAATTCTTGCTTCCTCCAGTATTTCCCTTGCTTCCTATGAAACATCTGTCATTTCCGTCACATATGAATCACTTTCTTTTTCCTTCTTTAGGAGACTCACACCGTCCTGTTGCTGTTGCACCAATTCCTATGTCACCATGCTGTGGACCAGTCAATTGTTATGGCTGCTTGAGGCACATTCCAAACTGTGGGGGTGGGGTTATTTAGGGATGACACGCAGAGGGATTGAGTCTCTTCTGTCTGTCTCATTGGTTTCTTTTAACACATTCCACAACCTTTTCTTTATCACTTTCAAAATCCTTCAACATAATTTCAATGCCGCTTCTGCTTGCACTGTCTGCCTTTTCCACCAGCGAACGTTGCGCCAATTAACTTTTACTCACTTACTCTGTCACAACAGTTTCTCCCCCAACATTCTTCGACACTGAAAGATTCTAGTGTTTAGAGTGCCGTTTCTAGGCCCTGGTGGAATATCACACAACTAATTAGGTAAATTGGTCAGTAACATGATTGGGTATAAAAAGATAATTCCAGAGAGGATGGATCTGTTAGAAGTGAGGATTAGGAGGGGTTCACCACTATGGGAAAGACTGCGTGGGCAAACAATGCTTCAATTTAAGAATAATGTTTCTCAATGTTGTCTTTGTACTATTTTCAATTAAATGTAGGGATAAATGATTTGCATATCATTGCATTCTGTTTTTATTTGCATTTTACTCAGCGTCCCAACTTTTTCAGAAACGGGGTTGTACATTTATACTCAGTTGTTCACAATTCCTGACATTTAATCCTAGTAAAAATTCCTTGTCTTAGGTCATTTAGGATCACCACTTTATTTTAAGAATATGAAATGTCAGAATAATAGTAGGGAGAATTATGGATTTTAGATTTTATTTCCTTCATCACATTCCCAGTGGGTCAGAAGTTTACATGCACTCAACTAGTATGTGGAAGCATTGCCTTTAAATTGTTAAACTTGGGTAAAGCGTTTTGGGTAGCCTTCCACAAGCTTCCCACAATAATTTGTGAATTTTGTCAGATTCCTCCTGACAGAACTTGTGTAACTGAATCAGGATTGTAGGCCTCCTTGCTCGGACATGCTTGTTCAGTTCTGCCCACATATGTTCTATAGAATTGAGGTCAGAGCTTTGTAATGGCCACTCCAATACCTTGAGCGATATGACGGCTGCATGGTCCCATGGTGTTTATTCTTGCGTAATCTTGTTTGTACAGATGGAAATTGTTCCCAGGGATGAACCAGACTTGTGGAGGTCTACCTTTTTTTACTGAGGTCTTGGCTGATTTCTTTGATTTTCCCATGATCTCAAGCAAAGTGGCACTGTGTTTGAAAGTAGGCCTTGAAATACACCCACAGGTACACCTCCAATTGGCTCAAATTATGTCTGTTAGCCTATCAGAAGCTTCTAAAGCCATGACATAATTTTCTGGAATTTTTCAAGCTGTATGACGGCACAGTCCACTTAGTGTGTGTAAGCATCTGACCCATTGGAATTGTGATATAGTGAATTATGAGTGAAGTAATCTGTCTGTAAACAATTGTTGGAAAAATTACTTGTCATGCACAAAGTAGACATCCTAATCGCCTTGCTAAATCTATAGTTTGTGAACATGAAATCTGGGGAGTGGTTAAAAATGTGTTTTAATGACTTCAATCTAAGTATATGTAAATTTCAGACTTCAACTGTAAATTGCCCATATGTTTCTATAACACCAATGATAGCATAGATATTGGGGTTATCTAGTGTAGCAGATATTACCATCACGTTGAGGTTAAAAACACCATCACGTTAAAACAGTATCTGAAACCCTGATTAACATTACTTTAGGCACCCGTACGGTACAATCATCTACACTTTTCATTTGCAGTTCACTGAATACTAATGGAAGGCTGCCGCTGTATCTCCATCCCCATTGGGGGCACTAACTGTCTATGATCTTTATTGGGTGTGCAATCAGACGGCATATAACTTCCAAAGGGCAGGCCCAGGTGTTGTGCTTTAGTTACCCTAAGAGCATCTGTTGTGTTTTACCTGCAACAACTCTCACCTGGTGGTAATGTGAATGCACGTCGTGACTCGGCTAAACCTACCTCCGTGCCCCGTGATCCCTGGCATATGACTGCTGGTAATAAGCTTGCAGGTGGTATTGTTCCTTGGTATGGTGCTAGTAAGCCCTTTCATCTTATAGACAAAGTAGCTTATGAATTAGAAACCACAGTAAACTTGACCACTGATTAGTATAAAGCATTAGTCCCAACCGTTCAAGCCAACCATTTAGTCTCAATGCAAAATCGTGCGCCGTTAGATTACATCTTAGCAAAAGAAGTGGGGTTCATACTCTAATAGGTGAACATTGGGCCCCTCCAAAGATTCTGATGTAACTCTTATCATTAACAATTTGAAGGATTTACCAGGCCAAATTTGTATTGAAAACTCAAATGAGTGGGATCTGTTTTTTCTGGTTGCGTGTGGTTTTGTCCGTGGCACTCACTGATTATAATTTTTTGTTTTACACTTATATTTTTTTTATAACTCTGTGGTTAATTGTTTCTTATTTCAGGTTTTTGTGTTTGTATGACTATTCCTATTACAGATGTGCAATCACTATGCAGGAACTGTTGTCTGCTCCTGATCCAAATAGTGTTCTGACCAGGAGGGCGAGATGAATGACGGTCCCGACTTCCCGTGCCGTGCTCCTCATGGCAAAGAGGATATGTATGATTTTATTATTGATGATAATGATTGGGGAAATGAAATGAAGGTGAAAGGAGATGACAGAACATTTCCAATTTAGTTGAGTTATATTTTGTAATGATAAAAAGAGTGAATGTGGTGGAAATTTAAACATGAATACTAAGTATGATACTTTTCTGTCGTTTATTAGTTTCTATATTGTTACCGTTTAATATGCTGTGAAAGGTTTGTAATTCAATGTGAAGGAATAGGAGTATTGGTATAGTTAGAGGGGAGCAGCACATTGTATAGGCACACAAAACCAGCCTGTTGTACCTAGATACTTAGATTTTACTTGATTTATAGCCATACCAGTATGGCTGTATCTTGACTTTTATCCCATGCATATAAAAATAAAAGACCCTGATAGATTTCTGACTCAAGAACAATAATGTCTAGGACACGGCAGTGATGTATTTTAAAGATAAGCTTGGTTGTATACTGTAAATAAGTCAATAACCAGACGGTAGCCTACACTGTCTAATTCTCTGCATGGTGATTATAATGGATTTTAGTGGTTTATTTTCTAAAGTGGTGGGATAATGTGATATAGAGCACTAATATAAAAATGTTTCATTGAACATAATGCCCTATTCAATGCCACATAAAAGCTCCAGTAGATTACACCATGTAAATCAAAAGCTATTTCTATTTTGAAAATGTGGTATGCTCAGACAGCCAAAATAGCCTACTGGCTGCTGTATTGAACTTTAACTTAAAGTGGGTAATTACAATATTCACTGTAATTTTGTGTCGAAAGTTACACAGAATTTTTACAATTTTAAAGTTTCGGCTCAAGAGACTAGACATGCTCAGTAAACCAAAGAATTAGAAGGAACTTTTGGAAACGTCTGATTATTTTCCACACTAATCTTTCCTGATTTTCTAAGTCATCCAAGAAGTAACCAAAACTCAAAAGTATCTATAATCCAATTATGTATTTTTTGCTGACAGTGTAACAGATTGCAGTCACAGTTTTTCATAATCAGTTACATGTAATGGATTACACGGCAAGTAGGATTAAGTGTAATTCATTACTCCCCAACTTTGCTGCTAAGCCACCACATTCGGTAATTAAAAACATCAAGCCGTGGCTTAATAACTAATACACAAGGACATGGTGTAATTAAAATGTAATTATATTGCTTTAACTTTGGCAAATTGTTATATTTGGAGATTTGCATTTTGTTTAGTCATCAATGCATGACATGATAATAGAGATGATGTTGAAAGTACAAAGGAAGCTCTGTGTTTGACCAGCTGAATTTTAATTTATTTAAGGTTAATGCTGAGGTAACATCTATTTTATTCAGCAAAACAAAACTAGATTAGTAAATAATGATTAGGGTGACTCTACTCTTCTTTTTAACTTAATCGAATACCTTATTTACTTAACAAAATGCACAAATCAATAGGTGTTCGAAGAAAGTCACAGGTGTTGCAGTTCAATTATGACTCATGCTGGAACAATGACATCACAACCTTCCATCAGAGCAACTAATTGAATGCCCTACTCCCTGAAGTTTGCAGTTGTGTCTAAAGAAACAGTTCTTTGCTCCAAAATATGTGCACTTTTGTTTCTGTACGCTCATTTATTTGTGAGGACATCACTTACTTGTGGGAATGTTGTGTTAGACCACATTCATATTTACAGAAAAAAAGTGGAGCAATTTGGTTTAAATGCTTTGCTCACGGAATTGATCAATTGTCCCTCTCTCTCTCTCTTTCCTCTTCCCCAAGTACCATTTTGTTTTGAGCTGGTTTATTATGCGTTTTGATTAGCTGCACCCTTCAACACTTATACGTTTTACCCTCATCCATGCATATCCATTACACTCCTCGTATGCCTATGTTCACACCTCACAGCTTGACTTTACTTTGTGGTTTATACTTTTTTAGTTATTTAATAACACATTTTGTTACTCCTTATATGGCAATGTGTGGACTCCCTTGCTTGTCACCTTCTAAGTGCAGGGTTGTGATTGAATCTATCAAGGTTTTTCTACCATTTGTACATGGCTACAGTAAATCTTTGCAGGGCTATTTAAGAGGATGCACGTTCCAATCTTCAAATGCTGTGACAATACAAGGTCATAATTAATGAAGTTATTACACACTTGTGAGTATTGAGGGTTAATACTGGGTTTTAACTTGGAAGTATAGACAATTCTAGGTAATCGCTGCTCCATCATGACCCATAACTGTTTAGCGAAATCAGTATAGATCCCATAATCATTTATCTGCTGTCTGCACACATGCTGAACTAAATATTGGGAGCTAAATATAATGAATTACTTTGACCAAGCAGTGAACACAAACTGCGAAAAAAAAGTTAAATTTACCAAACTGTATTCAGTGTAAGCCCAACTCAAATATTTTTTCCAATAGGGACCAATCACTAGTGGTTAATGCAGTGGGCAAAACTGGGAATGGAAAGGGCCTGAGCATAGCTTCTCAAAGCAAAATACCTTTTTTATTTTGAACAGGAAGAGACTAAAATTATTTAAGAGTTGGAACTAAACCAATATATTCTCAAAAATATCGATTAATAAAAATGTGACAGAAATTTTGCAGCAAATAGTGGCAAAAATTGAAGCTTCTTCCTTGGGCCACAATAGTTGGAAAGAACCACACAAAAAAATCCCTGAGGAGCACACTCTCCCAGCAAGGCCTAACGCAGAGGAGTAGACTTGTAGTAAGGGGTGAGAGAGAGAATGGTTCGAAAGGTTTACCACTTAGAAAGTTACTAGGGGACAGCTAGGGATTGAGTGCAAGGGAATGTAACTTTAGTGATAAATACATAATATGTAGGAAGTCCTGAGTAAATGTTAGCTACTCCTTTCGTCACGAGCCTAACATTAAAGTGACATATGTTCCTGGGTCCACCCAGAGTGGTCAAACCCAGAACTCACGGATGCCCACAATGGCATGTGTTCCTGGGCCTACCCAGAGATCCAGAACGGCATGTGTTCCTGGGCTTACCTAGAGACCTAGAACTCAGGGATGCCCATAATGGCTTGTGTTCCCGGCCCACCTAGACCCAGAACTCAGGGATGCCCACAACGGCATGTGTCCCTGGGACCACCCAAAATGTTCAGAGACCCCGAACTCAGGGATGACAACTCTGGTCACTTCAAATTATGTATGTGTGTGAGCTTATATCAGTTATTATAAGCGCCCATAAGGTGTAGGTCATTTAACATGAACCATAAAATGAAATGGCATGTTTTCCTGGGGCTACACAGAAACATTCGAAACCCAGGACTCAGTGATGACAAGTCAATGGCATGTGTTCCTAGGCCTACCCAGACTGCTTCAAAATCCAGGACTCAGGGATAAAGTCGGGTCGCATAGACTTAT
This sequence comes from Esox masquinongy, assembly GCA_016801175.1. NCBI lineage: Eukaryota > Metazoa > Chordata > Actinopteri > Esociformes > Esocidae > Esox > Esox masquinongy. The sequence goes on along the minus strand of JACXGI010008405.1, from coordinate 8,811 downwards.
ATACAGTGGATATAAAAAGTTTACACACCCCTGTTAAAATACCTGGTTCTTGTGATGTAAAATAATGAGACAAAGATAAATCATGTCAGAACTTTTTCCACTTTTAATGTGACCGATAACGTGAACAATTCAATTGAAAAACAAACTGAGGGGTAAAAATAAAAAACTCACAATAACCTGGTTGCATAAGTGTGCACACCCTTAAACTAATACTTTGTTGAAGCACCTTTTGATGTTATTACAGCACTCAGTCTTTTTGGGTAGGAGTCTATTAGCATGGCACATCTTGACGTAGCAATATTTGGCCACTCTTCTTTGCAAAAGCGCTCCAAATCTGTCAGATTGCGAGGACATCTCCTGTGCACAGCCCTCTTCAGATCACCCCACAGATGTTCAATTGGATTCAGGTCTGGGCTCTGGCTGGGCCATTCTAAAACGTTAATCTTCTTCTGGTGAAGCCATGCTTTTGTGGATTTGGATGTGTGCTTTGGGTCGTTGTCGTGCTGAAAGGTGAACTTCCTCTTCATCTTCAGCTTTCTAACGGACGCCTGAAGGTTCTGTACCAAAACTGCCTGGTATTTGGAACTGTTCATAATTCCCTCCACCCTACCTAAGGCCCCAGTTCCAGCTGAAGAAAAACATGCTGCCACCACCATGCTGTTGTTTTTTCACCACCATGCTGTTGCCACCACCAGTGTTGTTTTTGCACCAAACATAACTTTTGGAATTATGGCCAAAAAGTTCAAACTTGGTTTCATCAGACCATAACACATTTTCCTACGTGCTTTTGGGGGACTTGATGTTTGTTTTTGCAAACTTCAGCTGGGCTTGGATGTTTTTCTTTGTAAGAAAAGGCCTTGCCACCCTACCCCATAGCCCATTCATATGAAGAATACGGGAGATTGTTGTCACATGTACCGCACAGCCAGTACTTGCCAGAAATTCCTGCAGTTCCTTAAATGTTGCTGTAGGCCTCTTGGAAGCCTCCCTGACCAGTTTTTGTCTCGTCTTTTCATCAATTTTGGAGGGACATCCAGTTCTTGGTAATGTCCCTGTTGTGCCAAATTTTCTCCACTTGATGATGACTCTTCACTGTGTTCCATGGTATATCTAATTCTTTGGAAATTCTTTTGTACCCTTCTCCTGACTTATATCTTTCAACAATGAGATCCCTCTGATGCTTTGGAAGGTCTCTGTGGACCATGGCTTTTACTCTGAAATGCAACTAAGAAAATGTCAGGAAAATCCTACTAGAACAGCTGAACTTTATTTGTGATTAATCAGAATCACTTTAAATGATGGCAGGTATGTAATGACTTCTATTTAACATGAGTTTGAATGTGATTGGTAAATTCTGTACACAGCCACATCCCCAGTTTTAAGAGGGTGTGCACACTTGTGCAACCAGGTTATTGTAAGGTTTTTATTTTTCATTTTTCCCCCTCGAAGGTTTCAGTTTGTTTTTCAATTGAATTGTTCACATTATAGGTCATATTAAAAGTGGAAAAAGTTCTGACATGATTTATCTTCGTCTCATTCTTTTACATCCCAAAAACATGGCATTTTAACAGGGGTGTGTAGACTTTTTATATCCACTGTTTGTAATTTGAGAAATTCTCTGAGTATTTCATACAATACATTCACTGCGGTACTGAAGAGGTTTCCCGCAAAAAGTATCCTTTGTACATTTACAGTAGGGGGATGGAAAACATAGTGTGGTTGGATATATTACACAATCCCTCTCCAAAGCTAATGAGCACAAGCAAATTGAATACAATAACATCAATATAGGATTTTTTTTTATATTAGATAGTGTTCTCTGCATTAACTTAAGCTCTAACTATTTCTCAGCATGCTCCACCTTATAATATTCTTTAACTTATGTAAAGTATTATTGAAACAGTAATTTTGTTTCATAGTTTTTCCTTTGAAAATGTATCCTACACAATACAAACTATAGACACACTGCAGACTTTTATTTTGAAGGCAACATATGAAAATCGGAAGTCTTATTGTTGCTGCCAAATGTATATAGCGTCTCACCGCAGACTTTTAATTTGAAGGTAAATTAAGAAAACCGGAGGTCTTATTGTTGCTGATGAATCTCTAATGTAGTCTTATTGTTCCAATAAATAATAGGCCTGCAAGTATAGAGTGGTATAGTTGTTTTTAACGGTTTTGTGAGTGCAGTTCATTTATTGCCAACTCCTTTACAGGAACCGTATACGATCAGTTGCATGGATATGGTGGAGGTGGTAACAGCTGGCCACAATCAATGATGTGCAGTTACTTAATCACATAATTGCAAACTCCTTTTAAATTTCGAAGTTCGAAATCGAATCTAAACATTTGCGAACTAGAATCAAAATCGTTACACCCCTCGATCCTATATTCGCATGTCAGTGCATTTTTAAGCCCATATAGCGTAATTTAAATGAAAAGTAATCAGCCCCTGATCAGCTATTGTACATCTAAATGGCAGCTACATTTATCTACTACCGTGCTGGTTAAAACAAACTATTAGCTGGTTACAGTCCTTATTAACCTGCTTACCTGTCGAGTAGATATAGGCCTGCAACCAGAACAAACGTGTTGGACAGGCACTACTTAACCATAATGATTAGTGACTTCAGCACGATGGACGGAAAGCTAATGATTTTAGCTTGCATGGCTGCCTAAGGCTATATAATGGCTAAATAATTGCTATATAATTCGAATAACCTCACCAAGATGTTTGGCCTATTGGCTATTTCCATTCGACGTAACCACCCCATATTCATAGAGACAGTGGAATAAAGTACTTTAACAAGAGGCTTACAAAACACTAATTACAGAAACATGAATACATGGTGAATGAAACCATCAAGGAATCACAGTACCATTACGGAGTATGACAGGACGCTGCAACACAAATAGACATCACAAAGCCCAAGTCAATTACATTACAGTGAACCCTGTATTGTGTTAAACTGACTAACGTTTCTTATTAAGTTTACCACCACCACAAATAGCGTCTATGAAGTGTTAGCTTTTGCCACTGGCCGTTTGAACAGCTTATTAGCCAGTAATAGGCTAACTGGTATCTACTAACTTCTTAGGAATAATCATAAGAATTGAGCAATTGCTAGCGAGACTGAAGATGAACTTTTCCATGCTAGATACAGTTGCAATATAACCGTATACAGTTTTAGTTAAAGCTCACTGTAACGTAACTACTGTAGCCTATGTTGTAGCCAGCAAATGTGTTTGTCTATCCTGACCCAAAACGCATGAGTAGTAAATGTAGGGTATATTGTGTCAGATTGGTGATTTATGACCCTAGTGGGCGGGGCTTACAGATTGATGGGACAGGTGGGCGGGACATCCGGTTTGCTGGGCGGGACTTCCGGTGTGACGTATGGACTTCCTGTATGACGTGTGTTAGGGCGGAACTTCCGGAATGACGTATGCATGTTCGGTGACTTTGTGATTTATGATTGCATTGATGTGTCCATGTTTGATGTTTTACAACGACTGATAAGCACCCCGGACGAGTGTTATAACAGGTGGGTTATGTTTGATGTTTAACAAATGGGTCTTAGAGTACCCAATGTTAAATTCCCAGGCAATAAATAAGTGCTGTGTCAGCGGCAAGATGTTTGGTTGGTGTTCAACAAAAGGGTGCCAGAGTCCAGCAATGCTACAACCCCCCGGCATTTTATGTTCCAAAAATTGGTGCAACAGATGTCATACAACCTGTATAAACTTCAATGTTTACAAGGGGGATGTGGCATGGTGTTTTTCCTCAAGCATGGAATTATGCGCGGGAAACTTGTAAGATATAAAGAAAAGTTCAGGACTAACCACTAGTACAAATTGTACTATATGCAGGTTGGAAATCATCCCGTGTTTCACACAAGGTTTGTAGTCCACCACAGCATTACAGTTACCATCGCATTAGCAATGCTTTTATTTTTTGAAAGAACAAGCAATGCCTAGGCCGACCACACATTATGACTAGGTTGATTCAGTCATGGTTTGGGTTTAAAATATAGTTAAAAATAAAAACACTGATTCTGGTACATGTGTGTGTATGAGCATTGGTGATTTTGTAATAAAAATTGTTTTTTTAAGTCAGCATTAACTTTTAAGTTGCATTATATGGCAAAACGTTACAAAGTTACCCGGAAGGTAGCGTATAAATTTGCATGACCAACGGTGAATCGCTGACAGGTAAAGATGTGTTATTTCAGGTAATCAAAACATTTGTAAAGGCGTCTTATGAAATTGTACAACGGGGATCAACGCGAGATTGTTTTCTTCACATTGGTAGAAATGTTTAACAGGCAACGTTGGTTAAAAAACTGTAGTATTTGCGAGTTTGAGAATACCGGTCTGTGTTAGTGTGGGCGGAAGCTGTGACTTCCGGGTAAGATGTGCTGCATTCTCGTAATGACCAACTCGTGAAAACCGATTTTTGATTGTTGTATTATGGTCTTGTGTTTGTTAAATGTTGAAGAGATTATTGGCGATATGGTGTTTGTTAAATGTTGAAGAGATTAATGGCGATATGGTGACAATCAAAATGATCAAATTAAATGACGTGATGTCACGGCTGAGCTGCGATAACTAACGAGAACAGCGTTTCTACCCGACATGAAGTGTCAATATATTTGCTTGTCAAACGTCAACAAATATCTGAACGAGCTAGTTAAGCGTTATACACAATTTTAATCATTGTGTCCGGTATAGTTCTAACGTGAAAACAATGACATGTAACCATTGACAAAGTTAAGAGGCGTGACCTGCTGGAGGCGCCCCGGCTGCGATGTAAAGACATTATTAAACCCCGCTGCATCCACAGAAGTCAGCTGTTGTTTCAAGCGCGGAGTATGCCGTTTACGTTGTAAGTACAAGTTATTTTATTTGAAGTAATTTATTTGAATTGTGTTGCAATTACAAACGCTAACAAACGACACATTGGAACTTTTTAAGAATGTGTAAATCAATTTTACGATTGAGCAATCCATGCAGTTTTATCTGTCTTTCATATGGTTTATTTAAATCTCTGGTTTAGGTTGAGCGGAATTAAACCCAGCTCAACTGACACTGATGTTGGTAAACACATTTTTGGGCCTTCAAATCTTGGTAAGTAGACTTTTGACATTATTGTTAATCAGCTTTAATTACCCGTATACGCTTGTTAACCCTCTTTGTATTTATTTCAGACCAAGTGACCAACATCAGTGTCAGTTGGTCTGGGCGGTTGTGATCTTACACAACCTGAGCAGATACTTTTTGTGTAAGTCTAATTATTTACAGACATTTTTAGTCTTGTACTAAAATGTTATTAACAATTATGACAATATGCATACAGCTGAACCTTTGTACTCTATTTACCAATCAACAGATTGAGGAACCCCCGGTGATGATACAGAGTACATCACCATAATGGCTTCAGTTACGGACACCCCAACTTGTGGCTGCACAGCGTCAGGGGATTTTTGTTTCATTGTTTTCTTTCATGCTTGAAAGCTGAAGGTAATAAATATTTTACCGTCAACTCATCAAAATTGTGATGTTTGTAAATGTATGTTTGAGTTAGAATATTTTAACCTGTAAGTGGTGTCGTTATTCACGTTAAGCTAGAGAAATGGCGAAAGATAATGCTAACAACAGACCAGACACGGAACAACAAACAACATCTACACATAATCAACAGACCACACCCCAAAATTCAAATGAGCCGGCCGATATTTTGTTACACAGCGATGCACACAATAATCCTCAGATGCAAGGATTGTTAACCGAGCTTAGTAGCCCCGGTTTTTCACTTGATCTAGTTGACTCTCCTCCGAGCTCTCTGATGCAAACTCATTGCAATGATGGCGATGTTAGAGTTATACAACGTAATGCGTTTGACAAAGTTGAATTACGACAGTTGTTAAATTTACAAAATACTGGTGAAGCTGGGGATTTTGGCACATTCTATGCAATCATTATGGCAGGCTTGGATACTTTGATTGTTAGAGCTTCAGACTTTGTACACGGGCCTGGTGATCGTCTGCAGATTGAGTTGATTGGTGAATCTCTGATATCCCCCGTACATGTGACCATGAGAGCGGATTAATATAATGAACGCATGTTTGGTAATTTACTTGAAAGTGTTATGCAGAGTAATGCTGAGATTATGATTGATGAATCACTTGAGCTGGTGGTGCAAATTGTCAACAACCATGAGGGTGGTGCCCCGCGACGTAAAGCTCAAACACTGTTGATAGAGCAGATTATCAATAAAAAAAGAAGGCATTTATATGTAGCTGTGAATAATGATTCTACATGTTTTTCTGTTTGTTTGATGGGTCTGTTGAACCCACAGTAGACATATGCTGAGGCCCTGGTTAGTGGTCGTGAGTTACATACGGGATCGGGTTTAGCGTTAGATGATTGTGTGGCATTCACAGATATTGTTCGGTTTGAAGAAATGACTGGGTGTAAAATTGATGTCTTTCATCGAACACGGGATGGTCACTTTACCAAGTTTCAAAACAGCGAGGCCACCCACCCTAGAACTGTCTTTATGTACTTACACAATAACCATTTCTATGGCATCGTGAATCTGAAGGGTTTTCTGGGTGTGTCATATGTTTGTGAGTGGTGTTATGCAGATTTTAACACCCGTGGTGATCATGGCTGTAAACATATCTGTAGTGTCTGTCTTCATGAAGATTGTCATACCCAACCCCGTAACACAAAGCAGTGCCCAGACTGTAAGCGGATATGTTATTCTGACTTTTGTTATAGACAACATAAACGAAGCAACACAAAAGTGTGGGTCGTTGGGTTAGCAGGTGTGACCAGAAGAAATACTGTGTCGATTGCGGCCGTCACTACAACGTTAGTATTACCAACTATAAAGCACATAAGTGCACGGCTAACATGTGTCCTAGTTGTAACGTGGATCTGGCAGTTGAAACGAACCATCAGTGTTTCATAAAACCGTCTAAGCCTGAGGACCCCAGTGTGCGTTACATATTTTATGATTTTGAGACAATTGCCAATACGGTGAACGGTGTACACACTGCAAATTTTGTGTGCGCAATAAGCTTTGATAACGAGACGTGATGTTCAGCCGGAGATGGTTGTGTCGCTGCTTTTTTCCAAAAGTTTAGGCAACCGAAATATAATGACTACACATTTATAGCACACAACTCTAAAGGTTTCGATGGTTACATCTTGATGCAGTACCTAGCTAACAATGGTATTGGCACGACACTTATTGCTAATGGTAGCAAGCTCATGATTTTTACAGATAGCACATTCAACCAGAGATACATTGATAGCCATTGATTCCTACCGATGAAGCTGGCGGCCTTTCCACGTGCTATGGGTTTTAAGGATTCGAAAAAAGGCAACTTTCCTTACAAGTTTAACATCAAGGAGAATGAGAACTATGTTGGCCCGCATCCGGAACCGCATTACTACAGTGTGAATACCATGATGGCTAAAGAAATAGAAGAGGTTTTGCAATGGTACGCAACTGTTTCCGCAGAACCATTTGTCATGCAGGATGAAATAAAGGCTTACTGCGTGAATGAGGTGGTCAACTTGAGAGAGGGTTGTATGCGCTACAGACTCGAGTTCTTGGAGTGTGGTGGTGTTGACCCATTCCGGTCAATTACGATTGCTTCGGCTTGCATGAAAGTCTTTTGCAACAGATTCCTCACCAAGGACACCATTGCATTGGTCCCCTCAGACAACTACAATCATTGTCAGAAGACATTCTCAAACAGCTCAATCCAGTGGCTTGAATATGTGGCCTCTGATGAGAACATATCAAAACAGCACGCCCTGAACAGGGGTGAAGTGAAAATCGGTGCCTACTATGTTGATGGATATGCTGAACGTGATGGGGTGTGCACAGTCTATGAATTTCTAGGCTGTTTCTGGCACGGTCACCCAAAGTGTCATTGTTCAGCAAGCATCAATCCGGTGACAAAGATTCAGTAAGGGTTGATGCACCAACAATGGCTGACAAAGCTTGAGACTTTAAAAGAACAACACAACGTACATGTTCAATACATATGGGAGTGTGAGTGGAATCACCTTAAAAACACATCCGCAGATGTCAAAGTTTCTTGAAGACTTTTGATGCTCCAGAGCGCCTTGACCCTCGGGATGCTCTTTTTGGCGATTGTACCAACGCAATTCATTTGAAGTTTACGGCTCGAGAAGGGGAGACTATTCAGTATAACGATGTCTGTAGTCTTTACCCATTCTGCAACAAGACAAAGACTTATCCGATTGGGCATCCAGACATAATCTTTCGAGATTTCAAACCGCTAGACACCTACTTTAGTATTTTTAAGGCTACGGTGTGTCCACCGAAAGGCCTTTATCACCCCGTTTTACCGCACAGGGTCGGCGTAAGCTGTTCTTTCCCTTGTGTAGATTATGTGCAGAGTCTGAAAACCAGGTAACTGATTGTTCACATACTGATTCAGAAAGATCTTTAACTGGTACCTGGATTTCTATTGAGCTGGTTAAGGCTGTTGAGAAAGGTTATCGCATTGTGAAAATATTCGAAGTCTGGGATTTCACAAGGACATCAGATAATCTTTTTGCAGATTAATTGAGAACATTCCTGAAGCACAAGCAGGAAGCTAGCGGCTTCCCGCCATCTGTGGTTGACGATGATGCTAAAGACCAGTATATCCGTGAATATCATGAAAAGGAGGGTGTGCAGCTTGACAAGGAAAACATTGTTGTAAACAGTGCTAGGCGATCTTTGGCTAAATTGGCCATGAATAGTCTTTGGGGTAAGATGGGTGA